>LUCM01006802.1:78557-98119 GCA_008360955.1 Fasciolopsis buskii
AGGAAACCTGTTTGCCGGGATACTTGATAATCAAGAGAGTTATATGGTGGAGACGAGGATCAATATGGATGTGATAACGGAATGAAGGTGAGTCAAAACCAGACTGGATATCAAAACAAGGCAGTATAAAACTGGAAAATTCTGGAAGCACAGTCCGTTAAGCAAGGAAAGCGGCCACAATGGATGGGAATTGTGCGATCCTAATACTAATACATGAGGTTTGTTTTGGACGACTTTGAGTTCATAAAATTCAGCTTGGTCCAGAGATGAGGGTGGCGTTGGAAAAGAAGAAGGAGAACCGGAGTCAAATGAGGCGACGTCTCATGGACTCGTGTGGTGAACTGTTACCAGGAGCATCGGTCTATTGCCAAATTCCGCAGACCAAAATGGAGATTAATGGAAAGTGACGGTCCTCGACTGTTTTCGGATATCAATATGCATTGTGAACGTCAGTTTATACCAGACGCTAACAAAAATGCTTTCCATTTACGAGTCCGTTTTGTATGGATTTATTAGAAGAATTTTGGGAAGGAGTAAGAGGAAGCCAGTACAAAATAGTGCACGTGAAAGTAGAAGCTAAAATGCTGTTTGTCACAACAGTGTTAGTGGGTAGGGCTGACCGAGTACTGGACACCCAACCTGAAAAACACCGTTTGAGGGTGAATGCAAGAGGTGTAATCCGCCAAACTAGTTGCACCCGCACACCGCTGCAGCCGAGCTGCCCGCCGATGTGCGCCGGCCAAAGCGGTGGATATGACCGCGCCCCGCACTATTGTGGCAACGCCGGCGTACTCGTGGTGTGGTGGAAGGAATTTGAGCATGGTATGCTAAGGGATACATCGTCCTTCCAGAATCGGATAATCGTCAGAGCATGGGTTAGGTTTTTCCATTGAAACAGGACAATAAGGCCTGGAAGATAGAGAAAAATATCGGACGGCAGTCTGGCCTAGCTTCCAGCTGCGGATTTAGACGCGATCCATCTTATGAGCAGATCATAGAAGGAGGGTATTAGGGCGCATGGTGCAGTTTAAAATGTGGAAGGTGGCCGAGTAATCCGGGTTTCCTTTCTCAAACACATATATGGTAACATTTAAAGAATGAATGTTTTCACCGTAGCATTTATAGCTCCAAAAAAACGTGCGATTTCGGAGATTTGTTTGGATGCCTTAGAATTGTTTTATTCTTTTTTGCACACTAACCTCCATGTGACATAATTTGTGTTTTAAATTCATAAGCTAAGAAAGGCATTGAATTTGTTTCTAGCATTTTCATTAGGGGGTTCTTTGCCTGCAAACGGACGTCGTATTTACGGGCCCTTGAATAAATGTGGGAAACCCTGATGTGCAAAATCCCGTGTATTGAGCAAGGATTGGTTAAGGGCGACGATTTTATGGTTAACTTCTGTGAATCCCTGGGCTGCCTGGATCGTCACATCAGACGCATCTTGAATAAATGTCGGGCTGAAGATTTTAGTGGCTGGTTTGTATGCTGCATACATCCATTCAAGTAGCTTCGAGAAAAAGCACCAGTATTTGGACGTCCAACATAGTTTCGGCGAGTTAAACTCGGCAGCTATATCCCACGAGGCAGGTGAAACTGATGCAAGGTTAGCAAATGGTATATTCAGAGCGATTAACCTTGGTCTCTCGGTCTTTGCAGGTTCGTAAAAGCAAACAAAATATAAAAGGCTGTTTTGAAAACTGCAACCATAACGTGATTCTTGCAGCTGTCTTCTAAATGAATTTAGCATTTGGGATATGCCTTATTCATGTAACTAAACGCTGAGTATTGTCCTCAGCTTTTGTCGACCTCCTCGGAACCATGTCTTATATTAACTTATCCGTCTTTCTTTTACCATTTTTTACAGTCTTGCTATATCACTGCAGCGTTTCATCTTGCGACTAGGCTTGTTTTCCGGAGTCTTTGAGAAAGACTTTTATGGTAAACGTAAGCCACAGGGATCGAATTGAATCCTTCAGGTTGGGGTGTTTGTTTGCACAAATGTTAAAGGTTCGCTCAAATTTTATCGGACCTACGCCTCCACGCCTACCAAATTTACGTGCCACAAAGACTTTTCTAGCAGTCAAATAAATATTCCATGATGATGTATACTCAAGAAGTCATTCTTCAGTGGCGAACATATAACCCAAGTTACACAATGAGTCAGTCAGTTTGATGTAAGAGGGGCAAGCTTTGACGGCCTTTGTGGGGTGGACGTCGACTTTACAGCTGTGATTGGTTCTGGCGATGCTGATTCAGAAGGGTTTAAGCAGAGCATCTTCAGATAAAGAAAAGACGATCCAAACTTAACAAACCACGAAGGGTTATTTACTTCTGGTTTACTGTAGTCCTCCGCTGCAGGTGGGATGGAGTTCGAGCCAGGCCAAAATGACATAGTGGGCCCTGGGATGATACACCGGTCAGCTTGGACTTACGTTTTGACCGAGGGCGGTCAGCTACGCTCCAAGCGGTTCTGGTCGTGGGAGTCGACGACGGACGACAGATTACTTAGGATGGCCTTTTGGCACTTCCGTTAGGTTGGCGGAAACAGGCCGTAGACTGGAGGGGGCCCCGATTTTCTTGGTAGAAGCAGTAATCGGTAGTGACAGTTGGGATCATTTAGCCAGAGGCTGTAGTGAGAAGGAGCCTCCCTGTCAGTGTTCACAGATGCCACTCAGCTATATTCGACGATGCCTCTGACTTGTTTATGGGATTTCCATTGTCGGAGAACCTCTGGGTTCTAGGCGCAAGAATTTCACATACTTTGAGCGTGACCTGCTCACTTATTCTTTCTGCTGGGGCTCCTTTAGGAAAACATTTGCTTCTCTTATATAGCTAGTAATCTTTGAAAAGATTTGGCAATTATTGATACATTTGCCGCCTTCGGCGAATGCGTGAACTGAAAAAGTGAAGGCAACCAATGCGCTGAGTTTTCATGCGCAGCATAGTGCGGGTGTAAAGGCGGAACCCCATGTTGCATGCATCCATAATTCGAAAAATCACCGAGTCAAGTGGCAGCCGGTCGAAAACATTAAGCAAATAGCTTCCTATCAACAATTTCTTGTTTACGAACTTCAATGGCAACGGAGTACAAATAACGACGGACTTCACCTAAACTCCCAAAAGTGGAACGCTGCACCGGCCCCGTATGTCTCAGCAAAGAAGGTACTGGAGCTGAGATACATTCGTGTGACGGTGGTTATCCTAAAGAACGCAGTTCTTTGGTTCCATTTTGGGATTTTTGTTATGTACATCGAATATTTCAATGAGAGACAAAGTAAAGTTTTAATCTATCAGGTGTAGCGCTCTCGAACCCAAAGGCATTTGATTAGCAATTGACCCGGTTTCTTGCATCGGCTTGAGGGCGGTTTATCAAGTAGGTGTGCAATATTTTGTCTGAAGACTGGCCGATGCGTGATGCAGACTTTGGAGATAGAGATAAGAGGATTGCTTTGGAGACAGGGCATCTATCGGCCACTTCAGGAGGATAGGTGAGTGCCAATGAAGTAGCAGGGCTACACGATCTAGGGCTGGATATGAGCTAGCAGAACAAATACCAATCAAGCGCCAAAGAGTGCGATTAAATGTTAATTGGAATAACCAAAATACGACAAACTCCGTCTCCATTTTTGTTTACGTGGTAGGACGGTATTGGTAAACTTGAAAGCCCTTGAACGGGAATGTACTTAAACAAACCACCATTGTTGTCCATTAGCAAAACAATAGGACAACCGATAACTCTAGCATGGTATATCTTGAGAGTAGTTTGGTAAGGCAGAGTGCAAAAACATTCAAAAGATAGGCTATATTAGGAATTCATTTATGCCTTTGCAGATGATCCTGATAAGTAACAAAGTAAACTATCTCTAATGAAAGGGCATGCATGACATCTCGCATAGCCGGGGCAGCTAGGGGAATAATGTTTACCATTGCTTCATGTGGCACTCATTAGTTGCTGTTTGTGAAGGTTTGCGAACATTTTTTTCACCGGAATCCATCAAGAATTTCAAAAGTACATAGAAGAAGGCCGCCAGCATTGTCCGAAATTTTGTGACATGTACAATAGTTGCGTAGGCCCAATTAAAATGTCGCAAAATAAGTCGACCAGAGTTTAAAAGTACAACGAGAAGTCCACGAGATTCAAATCTCGGTGAGCTAATAAAATCAGCAACGCACAAAGTATAAATGCTTCTATGTATGACCACCCACCAAAAATCCGCCCAGACAGCATAAAGGCACTTAAACAAAGGCTCAATGAAACCTACTGATCAGTTCGCCATAAATTTGACAGCTGCATATAACAGCAAACATTTAGCAATAGAAGAGCCGAGTAATTACTTTGAATCGCTGAATAGCGGCGAAGTACCCTAATAGGAATGCAATGTCAAGAAATTTGAATTTTCCTCGGACGTCCCACTAGCAGAAGATAAAGGAAGAATTAATTGTCTTTAGTGGTTCACAAACATTTAATATTTAGGCTATCAAACCAATTTATAAAAGATAATGAGGAACCTCACTAAACAACTCCTCTGGGAAAGGCTATTGTCCGTTTGAGTTTCCCATTTTTTGTTTGGCTGGACAGACGATGCAGTATTTTGCAGGTGTATTAAATCGAATCGCCAGAAAGTATCTTGGGTTTTAGGACAAATAAAGTGGATTGATATTAAGCTAATTTTTCTACAGGCAGACAGACTTGTTAAAGAACTTTTGATAATATGTGATATCTTTCTAAGGATGCAATCAGCGACCAGTGAGACAAAGCCAACTTCAACAGAAGAATTTCTGGGAGCGTTTATCTAGCCGGGAGATATAAGCCAGTGACTTATTTCTTATGAAGCTGGCAAATCAGGTGTAAAGGCAATATTTGGGTACTAAGCGGTGATAAGTATCAATACATTCTGATGTGGGATTATCCCTGTATCTACGACGGGCAACCACAAATTGAAATGACGCAAACGAACACTGAGCGAGTCTCAGGCACACGAGCAATAACAGGTGCCAAGATAATAGAACTAATTACTGTGCCATTGTAGAGCAAAGCATTCAATTTTCAGCCATGCTTTTCCCTACTAGCCTTAATCGAGCCGAACCGGCTGTCAAGCAAAATGGAATGAGAAAACTCAAATGACAATGTCACAACCAAATCAAACGAGAGATGGGGCGGGGCACAAGATGGAGGAATTACCCAGGCCAGAGGGTGCATTCAGAATAATTCCCTCTTTCTTTTTGGCATAAGCCCAGTCAGCTTTTCTAGGTTGCTTTGTAAGGGGGCGAAGAGAGGAATGTAAGACTTTTAGTTAATTGAATCCTTGCAGGCCGCAAGAAAAGCTGAGGGGAAAAAACTTCATATAACAGGAGATACAGTTCGTCTGCACCTAGGAAAGGTTGATAAGTGACCCTGTCCAAGGGGGAGCTCTCCAGCTATCATTAGGCCTTCGCCGAACCACTTCCTTTTCGCTTCTTTATCGTCTAAACCACGCTCCGAATTTATGAGCGGGTTTTCAAGCGTCTTTAGAAACGCAGGTCATCTGGATGCCGACGAAACCTAATCGTATCAGATGAGCAGAACAGAAAAAAGACTGATCATTTGGCCCATAGGATGTCTTTCAGCGGTCGCCATCAAGCGGGTATTTTAACCGAAATCCACTCGATGATAAGACTTTCAGACTGCAGTGCAACTTCCATCGAATAAATTAAAAATTAACAGATTCCGTTTTATAGTCTGTAGCGCTTAAGGAGTCTTTTGTGGGCACCACCACTAGACAGTTGACCACATCCTGTAATAAGTCGTTGAAATAAACTGCTACGAAGATAAACGATTGCATCATTTGTCTTGTCCTCGCGTCTCCGTAGGCCCTCCAGTAACTTAGGTATTCTGCGGGTTAAGATATCTGCCAAACAAGGTGTTTGAGAAGCAGACGCAATCAATCTCCCCCAGAGATTTAGTAAATCATTGAAATTCATGCCATCAGAATCTTTCGAACCACACTACTCGCTGACATATGAGCTGAAATCGTGATACTCTCCGAGCGCTGTATGTCGAATATTATCATCACGTTCTCTAGCACCAACTCTGGAGGAAAAATATAAACATACCAGTGTGGTGTGCCAACAGCAGTAAAGTGCTGCTTGAGGAAGTTCAGACACGTCACAGCCGTGCACCAATCTACGAGGCACAGAACCATCAGCACAGAGCCGGATTGTTAGCTGTACGTGGAGACTCTGCAACAGGAATATTTGCCGCAGGACTGAAAAACGTCAATGGCAGTGGCCACCCACAAAGTTGGCTTACTCTCAGAGTTAAGGAAGTGCCAATAAGTGAGCCTCACAAGCGTCTTCTGCTAATTGCTAGAAATAATAAGTGTAAATGTGTGTAAGTGTGTGTGCACTTAACGCAAGACTGCGTACTGTGCCGCGTACAATACCGCTCTCCTCATTCCTGCTAGTTCCAAAAGTAAAGTCTAGCCCCAAAGATACATGCACGTACCTGATACCTGGATTTTTTCCAGCATTTTTCAAAGCCCCACCATCCCCCTAGATTACCAGTTCCGCCTCGACAATATCATCAGTAGTCTACCTAACACCGTCCCACGTCCACCGACAATATATCCCCCACACCAAAATCTCATGAATTTCCGCCCAGTTAATTTCAAGCTTCCTCCATCACCTTGCGTTTCACTCCACAAATCCCTTAACATACTCCCTCACTGGCCAACATATTTAACCCTGCTAGATTTGCTCTCTAACCGCAGCTGTGCACTATCCAAACCATTGATGTATCCCTGGACCATTCCGCTCTTGCAGAACCGTCCTCTTGGATATCACATGGATTTAAGCGCTTTGATAAATTTTTTCTACCCCTGAATTCCTGCTCTCTAACTCATAAAATTAGGGAGCTAATACTGCAGGTAGCCAAAACCTCTTACGGCGTTTTCCTGATAACAGAAATTTCCGCACTTCGACATCCCCGCTTGTTTCTATCCTGACAGCCTTTTACCTCACATGAAACTGCAAGGGTTCTTAGTCGACATACAATGTATATACTAACCACCAAAAGCGAATAATTCTGATGTCACTTGTCTCACTCAAGGCTTCCTTTATCTTTCTGGTGTTTTTCCCAGGAGTAAGATAATTTCGGGCGACTTTAATGCCTCTAACTTTTGTTGGTCCTCGCTATCCACCGCAACAGATCTAATGGACTTTATTCTTGAAACGGACACCAAAGGGTTGACTCAGGATGTGACCACACCCACAAGGCGTCAGACAATTTTGGACCTAGATTTACGCATAGCGTTATTGTTGAAGATTCTGTACTAAAATCTTTCCCTGGGAGTGACCATAAAACGGTCACGAATAAGTTCGTCTTCGTAACAAACCCACCTTACCCATATGAACTGACCAAACTGTCTCGCCCTGTGTCGACTCGTTGGGACGAAATACCTGGTGCTCTGCGAACCTTTGGTTGGTCCAACTGTTTCTGTCACCTGATCCGCATTATGCGGCATATGAATTTTATGGGAAACTTCTTTTTAGAAACAGCCGTCTGTCCACCCGAAAACTCAACATAGACCCAGGAAGCTTAGTAAGCTTTGGCACCTCCGGATAAAATGTATGATGGCCGAGAAAGTCTTTAATAGGATGAGAGAATTCCAGGTTTCAATGCAAACTAACCTCTTGCAATGAGAATTTCTTATTTCATCTGACCTACGGTTCAAGAGACAAGAAACGTTAGCTCTTTGATTACCTAGGTCAGTTCCTAAGGCTTTTCATATCCTGAAGGCCCCTTTGCAGCCCAACTCATCGGCTATTCCGAGCGCCATCATATTCACCATATTGCGCATGAAGTACCCTATGCACATCGCGGATGCATTTGATGCATATTTCTTTTCTACTTTCATTAATTACAATCCGCCAGGCTCTGAAATCCGCCCTTCTAACTTGGGTTAGACTATCCAGAATTTTATTCTACCTTGCTGTTGTCATGACAGTGAAGAAATGTGCCAAGCATTCAATACATGCTTCCTTTCTGCTCTCATTAACGAAAATCTGCTGCATTCCGAAATCCATCCCATGTTGACTTCGGCTAAGTTACCCCTCATTTTATTTGACGTTGCTAGCCGCGGCGCGACGGCATCCTAACATTCCTGTTTATCACCGATGGTTCAGATCTTCCTCTGCTACTTTTAATTTTGTTCTTTCCTTCCATGTCTCGCGCCGCGCTTCCGGAAATGTGTGAATCCTCCATTATTGTTTCATACCATAAAACGTTCCTTCGTATGGCCGTGAGAACTATTGCCCTATTAACCACGCTCTTATTATATCCAGGCTCATGGAAAAAGTTGTTAAACAAACCTGGTGAACGTCCCTACTACTCACAGTCCCATCAACTCCTCCCAAAACGGCTTCCTGTGGGGCCGATCTCGCCTGACCTGTCAGTTTGACTTTTTGAAACCAGTCGCCCAGAATGCCCATACCCACCGGTTGATGCTAATCATCCTTTAGGACATGACAAGAGCGTTTTTCACTCCAGATTTCTGGTCATGCTTGGGACTTATGGTCTATAAAATCCACCATTATCATGGTTATCATTTTATCTTCATGATCACTTTGAAGTAATCACTAATAACCGTTGTTTTTCCCAGCCATGCACCGCTACCATTGGGGTTGGTTATTGTACTGTACTTGGTCCTCTTCCATTCCTGCTATATATTGATGATACCTTTCAAGTTATTCGTCAATGCACACCATT
Source organism: Fasciolopsis buskii (assembly GCA_008360955.1). Lineage (NCBI taxonomy): Eukaryota > Metazoa > Platyhelminthes > Trematoda > Plagiorchiida > Fasciolidae > Fasciolopsis > Fasciolopsis buskii. The sequence goes on from LUCM01006802.1 coordinate 87,307, forward strand.
CCGTGTTTGCCGATCGCATCAAAATAATCTACTCTTTTGAAGGTGGTTCATTTAGCTGCACGCTTGCCCTCGTCAATGAAGACAACGTCTCTTGTTAACTGGTGTTCCGTGAAGTGCTCCACTGACGTGAGTTCTCTATTAACATAAAAATGCCACGTTTCCCGGGCTTCCTCTCTATAAATTGCATGCCCATTTCCGTATCACACACGTAGGGCCACAATAATCCTGCTCTTTCAACATCCGCAAGCAAGCCCACCGCCAAACCGCCGTGGATAAAAAAACTCTATAATGAGCTTGAGGGCATTCCGCACCCACGACTGCAGGCTAATTACGTTTCAGTCCCATACTGGCCTCCACCGTAAATGTTGCCTTATTATGTTCAGGCATAATTGTAAATTTCATCAGATCGCAATCAAGAATGTGCTGCGGGCTCTCACTAGGAATCTCCTAAGTCCCTCAGCTAGCTTAAAGCATAGGGCCAGATAACAGCTGCTTAGTCGGGAATCAATTTGGCTTCTCTGAGTCAAACAAAGCCTTAAATTTCTCTGTTATCGTAGCCGCAATAATGTTTACTCTGCCACAAACGTCATGCGCGACGCCGGTAGTCCCGCATATCAACTTGGCAATAAATAATGTCCGCTAAAATACCCCCAAACGTCTTTCGATCAGGGCAGAATTCTTCAATGTTGCTTGCTCTAAACTGTGGAAAAACTCTCTAGTTCCTTGCAATCGTGCTCAAATTTAGCCTAGTTCAACGTACTGGATACTCCGTTCTTAATCAACCCGACAAGCCAACATTGGACTGAACGAGGCATACGAACATGGGTTGGATTTCTGGATGGCCGAGCTTCACCCTTGTTTTCCCACTTTCTCGCAAGTCCACGTTAATATATTCTTTGACCTCTTGAGACTCCTCGCCCGTGCTGCTTGCTAAGATTAAAAGCTGCGACAAATAGGGTGCAGCATAGAAGCATTCTTGGCTAATGTATTCAAGAAATGTTTTTACGAAAAATGTCTCTTCTCCAAAGCACCTCTCGGTACAGATTACCGCCAGCTGCATACAAATACAATCCGTAGTCTTAGGAGTTCCATACTTTTCGTGTAAACCCCTTTATTGAGCTTAATCCCACAAATAGTTTGGCATATACTTCACTGTATTCCATCATCTTCTTCAGCCTTTTGTTGGCCGTTTATTGTTGATAAATGCTACTGCTTCATCCACTCTGCATGGCATTTTGCTTGGTTTTACTACTTCCATCCCATGACCGTACCCTCAAAGTTCCTCATCTACTTAGTTCAACTTTTACGTACATTACGAACGCCCTCTGGCCTTATCTTATCATCGGCCACTGATCCGTGGTCGTGTTTTGCGCTGGCGATAAGCACATTTAGCGCAAGTAAGCATGAAATGACTGGTAGTCTGCTGCTCGCAAGCAGTACCAGGAGGCTCTGTATATTCTTGTTAAAGTAGTTTTCTAGTCTTAGTTTCTGACTGGCCTACTTGTGCCTTCTACAGTGCTTTGCAAAGTCCTATTCTACTTTCCAAGCACACTTTTCAAATAACTGAAAGTTGCACTGATCACCTTCATCCTTTCTGAGTTCGGTTGTTCGCGTTTTCCTTGCATCATAACTGTACACATCTGAGCTTGCCTTGCGCATGCTTTTCGCAAACCGAGAAATGAACATTATTATTATTATTAACCACAATTCCTGTCTTCGAAATCTTTGTCAAAAGAAGAAACTTGTTCAGTAGATGGAGGCATGCCACCAGAAGTATGTCACCTCGACTCCATTAACACTTGGAACTCGGTAAATTGTGGCTTACTGCTGCTGGAGTCTCAAGACTAAGGCATAGGTAGTATGATTCCGAGGCAGATAGAAGAATTGCTAGAAAATGGAATCTTTTACGTCACAATCCGAGAGTTTGGCTCTGACAAAGCGGTGGTCACTGGTGAGATGCAACAAGGCTGGGCACCCTGGCCAAGGTTGCTCCTTATCGTTAGTAAATTATCTAGCAGTGGCATTGCTTCTCCTAGCCTTTTCTTCACGGATGACGCAAAGTTGACCAGATGCTCTGTACGAGATGCTTCACACGGTAATATCATTCTAGCACTAAACCGGCAAAATCGAGAAATCTGCTACTTAGTGCAGAAAACACCACTTCCTTCCAAGGAGCCCAGAGGGTATTACCATAGCCTACGAGCTTGGTCTTTCCAAAACAAACGCAGCGAATAATGTTAGGGACTTTGGAATCCAAGTTACGTCGGATTTCAGGTAAGCCAACCAGTGGGCCGCGGATGTGAAGAATGCCAGGAGACTAGGTTTAAGACGGAGATCGGCGATATGCTCCTGAAATGCGGAGAATTTCCTTCCTCCTTATAAAGATTTACTTTGGATTCACTTCGAAATGGCACCGAAACGACATTACAGGAGTTGACAAACCATGACAAAGATATGAACGGTGGTCGGAGCGATTTGAAAGCGAGCAGTGCAGCACGAGCGGGAAATTGCTCACCTCGTGTGTGATAAAACAGGTACAACCAACCATGCATCATAGTATTGAACTCAAGCCTCGCGGAAGATCTCAGAGAAAACGATATCCGCAGCTAATCGATTTTCTCTGAATATTCAACGCCGTCACAGGCTTTTCTTTCCCCTCCAGTTCTTTGCAGCAAAGGCGGGTGTTGAAATGCCAAGAACAATACGAAGAAAATATTACTCGCAGAGGGGGGTGCCGTTTTTTGTGCCTACAAAGGGAAGACTTCTGCAGTCCCATTTTACCCGCATGATCTTATCTGTCCTGTAACAACGGAAATGAATTGCACTTATTACAGATTACAGCGACATGAAGAGGCCCTTATGCCTCCAGTTTTAGAAGCGCCCGGGAAATACGGGAGCCTATTTGCATCCAACTGGAAAATCATACTCTTCCACCAGGTTCTGGAGCCAAACTCTATCCAAGGTGCTTAAATTCGCTAGTGGGACGAAAGCCGTTGCTTCCAACGTGATATGGTCGCCGCCGTGAACAACGCACAGTTGTCCGTATTTTAAAAAGACTGAGTTGCAGTGGGCAGGAGAATGGTGGACAGGAATACATCTTATTAATTTTTCCCTTTTACATAAGTTGGAAAAGAGGGTTGCAGTCAAATACAATATTCGCAGCTCCACCATAGGAAACAAACATGGCCTCCACTCGCATGCCATAGAAGCGCCGCACGATACAACGAAGTTTCGGCACAAATAGGCATCATCTACATTTCCTGTGCATCATCCTTGTAAAAATTTGATCTTGCCATGCGCATGCCTCTCGCAAATCGAGAAATATACAGTTTATAAATATAAATATAAGTTCTGCAATCTAACTGGAGCTGAACTGGAAACTGTGCACAATTCAAACTGGTCCGCGATGTGTTTCCCTGCACTTGTTCAAGTCCATTTATGTTAGTTTAGTGCATATTTCTCGACATTCGGCAGGCCTGGTCAAAGCGCGATGAAATTTAAGCAAGGATGGCACAGTGGAGACACGGGAAACCAAAACCGGACCAGATGTTGCTATTTGAACGTAACCTGCAATTTGATGGACTAAAGATGAGTTTTTGAGCTTTAAAATTAAAGCTAATTAATCCCTTACCAAGATTTTCTGAGGCTTATTATTAGTCGCGCACTGCGAGCCAGTCCACGATTAAACGCATCGAGCGCGCGTATCGCGGGCTGGGAAGAAATAGTGGGGGCTGTCATGTAGTTGGGTTCCTCAAAAGTTAAGTGGGTTATATAGTGAAGCTGAAGATCAATATGGATGTAGTAACAGGATGGAAATGAGTCAAAATCACACTGAATATCATGTGAGATGGATGGAGAATGGCAATGAGCAACATTTAGGAGTCAAATTAATGCGTAGGATGAAACAGCGAGAAACCTTCAGAGTTGCATCAAAATATTTATGGTACGAAATTACAAGAATTGTGGACGGAGAGACGAGGGAACGCACAAGAATGGTCATTGGACTTATGCGGCTGGGAGCGGTTTGTGATGTATGGCAGGAAGAAAACCGGTACGTGCAAGATTTACAATCAATCCCTAAATGTACTTGCACGAATGACCTGTGTGTTGTTCTTGTTAAATATCGGATATTTTGCTGTTCTTTGTCGTTAAGGGTCTGGAGGTTTGGGGATGGCACGGTATCTTAGTAGTGTTAGTAATAGTGTTTTATCCAGTCGTAATGGTTCAGCTTAGATGAGGTGCCTGGTTCTGTCATGGAATCCAGCATCCTTCAGCTAGCACGGACCCGAATATTTCGCATGTTGAAGACTTTATTGTAGTAACTGCCCAAATTCTAAATCAAGTTACCATGCGCGAGTCTCGGAGCAATGCCGGTTGCAAATAAGAATAGTGCGCCAGCTTGGGGTTGAGTTGCATCATCCGAACAACGGTTGATCGCGTGAATGAAGAATTAGGCCAAGAAGTTAAAAAAGCTAATTAAGAGAGCGGAATGATGACAGAGGACAGAGAGTTGAGGTGAGTTGGCCCTAAGCCAACTGTCGGAGGGTCTATTAGTGANACATCAAACTGGTGCATTGGTTAAAAATGAACTTATGCGATAAAGTGACCAGGATTGTACTGAAGTCAGGTTGCCACTATGATGCGGAGTAATTTAACTGCAAACATTTGGTACCTACTCCGAAGTACCAATTTGATCTGCTGCCGGTTGTCATGGTCGACATGCTCTGCGCTGATGAACTAAAAAACAGAATAGAACTGTAAATGGAGAATTATGAAGGTCGATCAGTTGACGACAGGAGAAAACTTTGGACTACAGTATAGCTTAGTCTAATTTTGTTAATTTGTTTTGCATTCCTATTGAAGCTGCGGGACGGACAATGTAACGGTTAAGTCGTTGGAGTCAATAGTTTTAAGAAGGAAACCGGTATAAGGTGGCACAGCTTTGGGCACCTAACATGAATTGGGCTAAAAGTCTAGGTGGCTTTCCAAAGCTTAGTCTAGACTGATCTTCGTCCCAGTTAAGCTGAAAAATGAGGATATGTTCAGAAGTTTGAACAATAAAATCTTTACTTTTTAGATGCTGGCAGGACCGGACATGGCCGGTAATCTATAACACGAAGTAGACTGAGCAAGTGTGAGGAAATTTCAACCTGAAAGACACTTTCGTGGGTTGTGTTCCAAGGGAAAACGGTTGATTCCTGAGGAGGTAGGAACACTCATTAGCAAATGGAATGGGGTTTCCAGCCGTGTGGGCGTGCGGCCTTGAGAGTTTGAAAATGAATGTGCGGTTAAGTTTGACACGAAGTAACCAAAAGGGGTCACGTTGTAGCAGCCCGCATCGTTCTCTGTAACTGAGGTTGATGCCGGACCCAGAAGTTTCTCTGTGAATATCCGTTGTACTTTTTCTATCAGAACACGATTAGCTGTGAGGATGTTCGAGAAAATTATCGGGCAGTAGTCCAGTTGCGGTCTACAATGTGATTTCTACAGCATCAGCTTACATCCGAGATCGCGGAATAATTCTATACTGAAGCCGTCAGTCTTGTTTAAGTTTGCGATTTGGCAAACAGCCTGTGGAATTTGAACTAGTCTAATTATTTTGGTGTGAAAGGTCCGAAGGTGTGGGTAGCGCTATTTTCGTGATGGCGAACTCAATGTAAAGTGAAGCCTGTTTTATAACTTCGGCTAATGGAAACTTGCGCTTTACTCGCCGTAACAGATCTGTGAGGGGGTAATTGTTTCTGCACAATTTGGAAAAACGCTGATAGAACTTAAGCAGCAGAAAAATCGCCATATTGCTGTTAAGAATGAGGCTCACGGTTTTTCCGAATAGCAGAGAACTTAGCAGGCAATGGAGCTATACCCGAGGACGAAATGTTATGCCGTATGAATCCATCACTGGGTTTTCCAGGCTCACATTTTGAAGCGGTAATCGCTACGCCATGCTTGCTGAGCCGGCCGAAAATAGCACGTAGGCGATCGGAGTGCTGCTCCCCCGAGTGACTAGTTACTAGGATATCGTCTATATACACAGACGTATTCTCCGACCCTTGTGTGACCTCGTGCATAAAACCTTTGGAAGGTTTGAGCTACATTGCTGGAGAAAGTGTGTGCCAATTCTGGGGTATGGGACGTCGGCGACGATGAATAACAAGCGAAGTTTACAATTCAGACCTAGATCGTGCATGAGGGAACGATGTCCCAAAATGAGAATATCGGCGCCGTTCGCAGCCCGTAGCGTCTCTGACTGTGCTGCGATCAAATTGCTCGAGTCTCGGGGGATTAAGCTAACCTTGGAAACTTTAGCCACCAGGAACAGCTTTCGAATCTCTAACGTTAAGGAGGCGACAATTTTTAGCCAGCCCGGTGTCGTGTGCCGCGATCACGAACCGGTAACCAAGTTTCCCTGTTTCTTGCCCGGAAATGTGCAACCGGGGTCACACCGTTTTGCTAGGCTTCCGAAGCGGTTATGATACTCACAGTAACCTTCCAGGGATAGCAGGAAGTGTCGCTTGGGAGAGGGGCTACCGCGCCTGCCAAGGAGCAGGCTGAACCGATCTCGTCCCCTGTCTCGATCGATTGTGAATCGCTGTGATAACGCTTCGATCCTCGTCAGAATTGTTGGTAAATCTTCCTACGAAGCCGAAGATGCGGCCTCGGGTGATGAGAAAGTATTCGGTGCTGAGAAACCTGGGCTATAGCGCGTCGTAACGTCGTCAACACTTTCGGCTGTTTCTTCTAGTGAATAATTGCGGGCCGTACTTAGCAACGGAGGCAGATGCAGTGGGAGCCGTTGAAGCCACAACTCTCGTAGCATCGGGTCATCGCCAAACGGTGCGCCTCTAAGACGCCGCATTTCCTGCAATAGTTCCGGGGGACTTTACTTTCCCAACTCGATCCCTTGAAGTAGCCGTTGGATGCGTTGATATTCCGTAGGGGGAGTCCGAGATATAACCGTCTATTTCAACGCGTCGTAACTGCGAGAAGATACGATGATGTCTCTGACCTGAAGGTTTACATTTGGAGGAAGAAGGCAAGCCACCCATCTAAAATGGCTAACGTCGCCAGTTATTCTGTAATTCTGGAACTCCAGTTCAACTAAATTAAACCAGGGTTGGGGATCGGACGGCAAGAACGACGGTATATTGGGAGTTATCGATCTTACTGTCGGGTCTGGTGACGATTTTTGCTCTGTGGACATGACACCGTATTATCAAAACGAAAAGAGCAGCGAGAACAAAACGTGCCGAAAACTACCTAAAGAAAACCGCAGCCAGTAAGCATCAACACGCGAAAGCAACTTGCAAACAGTAAAAAACGGTGATATTCAACCTCAAAAAAATAAAAGACGAACCGGGAGTCAGCAAAAAGGAATAGAGAGTCAGGTGATCAGATAATCATGTTGGGCTCACCAATTTGTGGAACGGATTGTGCGCGAATCTCGTATTGGGTTCGCTTACCCTCACCCTCTATGCCCACTTTTGCGTCACTCTTACTCGCTAGGTACGATTGCAATACTGGAAACTCTGACACTTGATCGGTACAGGGACAAGACAGTCAGGAGCGATAGCAGGTTGAGTATATTTTGACAGCAGCGTGCGAGCAAAACGTGCGTGAGTTATGCGCAAATGGCGACCGCTCCTGGCGGTCAACGTTCAGTTAAACAAGCTATCTGAAGGAAAAAATCCAAGTTCCACTATAACACTACTAATGGACCCGGCTACTGTCCAGTGATTTAAATTGTTCATTCGGACAGTCGGAATAGCTTTGAATGGCTTCATTCCTTAGCATCCAGTCTTAAGTAGGAATTGGCTGTAGCTTGGTTATCCTCCGCATTTTTTGGTGGGAAACGTTTCGTCGATTCTCATCCTGCTTAGTTTTATAATGAGAAAGACTAGTTTTAACTCTACTTTGCTCCCATCGGGTTCTGGTTCCAATTAATTTTTGAGATATTTGATCTACATGTGATTCAAACTTTGGTTTCTGCATTTGTGGTAATCGCAAGTTAGCTCGAAGTCGGTGTACACGTTAACCATTGCCGTCATAGTGCTGAATTAAATCGGAAACCTGTTCAGTGTGATTTGTTATGTCTTGCCAGTTTCTTGTTATTATATATTAGAGTGAATATTTGAATTCACTGCACTAGTGCAACAAGTTGTCCTCAGTTAACATCAACCTATCTGTCTTTCTCAGAATTTACGGCGGTGTGCTGTTTCAAAGTTTTATTGGATCATACACTGATGATGCAATTGTGCAGTCATAAAGGAGGACTGCTGTTGTGCTGCGTCACTTTCCTATTTGCGTTCTATGCTGTCTACTCGGTAATGCGATTGCTTTATCCAAGAGTCGATCTTTCCGAGCTAACGCCATATAAAGTAAGCTGTGGGTTTGTAACATCTCAAATTACTGCTCTTGCTATGTTTTACATTACTGTAATTATTAGAGCCCGTTGCTACTTTATTATATAGAAAGAAAAATTGACTGCAGCGACCATCATCTATCTCATCACAAAAGAGTGAAAAATTGAGCATTTTAGCACTGGAGTCTCGTATGCCCATATTTGTTAATGCATTGCTTAACATTTCACCTAAACCACTTGGATCTTATTCAATTCTGTGCCAGGCCAGGTGTCAGGATCTTGGTTCCCGGTTATCCCATTGTTTAGGTCCTGCGGGCTATGTGCCATGCAACACATGCTTTGGGGTGCAATGTAAAGGAAACTGCATTCTTGATGGTTCATCCGATTACTTCCATTTATACATCGGAAACAAATTGTGACTGCGCGGTCAATTCCTCGCTTGCACCAGCGGGTAGTAGATGGTTGATAAAATTGGTGTACTTGTGATTCATTCGCTAAAACTCAATAGTAAGTGCGTGGATATTTAAGTCTTCGTATCTGTCTAGCTAAACGGTCTACCTGAGGACTCATCAGCAAGGAGTTTGTTGAACTTTCAGTAAGATTTCCCCTTTTTGGCGAACGTGAAATTTCTTTTCGGGTTTTGCAACCTCAGTCTTTGGCAGATTCTCCTTTGTAACCTAAGGGGTAGTTAGTTTCACATTACCGTATAATTTTTTTTTAGGTTTTTAACGGTTGCTGAATACGTGCACTGACTTAGAGTTACTTTGTTGCATTGTTTTAACAACATGGATTTAATTATATGAAATGTTTCTGATGGCCTGATTATGGATGCGAATGTATGTTGGATTACAGGTCATATACATAGTCATAAATGAACGTGACTTTGTTCACGATGCTCACGGTGTGCACTGCTGTTTCATATGAAAATATGGCCATTGTTTAAACTGACTTTTTGGGTAATAATCAGGGCAGAATGTTTCACGAATCTCTGTAAGTGTTCCTAGTTGTTGTGGACGTTGAAACAACTCGGCTTTCAACTCACTAATCATCATTGATCAATTCTTAAGGCATTTTCAAAATAAATGTGAGCGATACACGGTAGGCTGTTTTTAAACTATAGAAAGCTGTGTTTTGTTCTCTGAATATGGCTAGCACTTAGATAACGGGACGCATGTTTAGAGGGTAGATAGGTCAATGTTGTGGACCAAAATGTTTTTCGTATAACCTCTGTCATAAAAGAAGGTGCTTAGTACTAGTGCAAAGAATTGAAAGTCGATAGTCGAAACCCTCATTCCTCGTAACTTGTTGCAACAAAAACGTTGGGGCCAGTATAAAAGTCCATTTTCACTTCGGATAGTTTCCTTTGTTGATGCATATTGTCCCCCTTTATCTCCTCAGTATTGTCTTCTCATTACGCTTCCGTGATGGGAACGGATCATGAAACCATCATCCAAGTGTCAGGTCAGAGCATTTTTAGGTTTATGTGAGATTATTGCCAAGATAGCAAGACAAAGTTGTAGAAATGAACCCAGCTGTGCTGAGTACGTTTAACTTCCGTGTTTGTGCGTGCTGGTCAGTGGTATATCTGCAGGAGACCAAGAGCAACTCACCCGACTCCTATGACACAAATTACTCACATAACAAAATATTCATAAGAATCAGGTGCTTTGTTGTGGAGGGGTGTATGTTTTGGCCTTGTTTGTTTCAGCCACAAAACAGTTTCCATTTTGTTACCATTCCGATCCGGCATTCTGAGTAAAACAGTTCACCGTTAATCCCTGGACTAAAGGAACAATTGGAGTTTCAACTAGTTCGAAGTTACATGCATCTAAAACTAGTGGACCGTTTTTGACTTACATTGGCGTGATTATATAGTGTACGTGTTAGTGTATAGATTCAACCTCTTTTAAATTTTATGAAATACAGTTGTTGTAGTCACTTATCAGCCACGACAAGTTAGCTGGTAGCTGACCGAAAGTTCACAATTAAATGCTTACAGTTATCAAAATGAGCATCCTATCAGGAAACTTGTAGAATTAGCGGGAATCCTGGGTATAAAACTATGCAGTAGCCGCATAAATGATTTATTTGGCAAGGGGAATTAAAGAGTTTTCACCGAAACGAAACATTGAACTTTACAAATTTTAACATAAGTCAAGTTTGCTGTTGTTTTTTGCCATTATATTTTTGTCACTTTCAGTAAATGTCCCATTGTGCCTCAAGCATCCTCTTTGCTTCACTACTTACTGATTTCATTCAGATAGACGTAACTGCCGCGTAGGAGCTCCTCAGCGAATGCCAAAACGATTCAGTTAATTGTAAGGTGGTCCTACCGAAAAAGCTGTACTGTAAATGTAAACTGTGCACAGCCCAAAATCTTGCGGTGCTACTCTGAAGCCAAAAAATACAATCTTTTAAAGGGGAAGTCGAGTGATACTTCGTGGCGAATTGTAT
>LUCM01006803.1:0-11848 GCA_008360955.1 Fasciolopsis buskii
CGGCATCTTTGACCAAGGGATTTACTGGTCAGCCAGAATATGTGGCCCCATCCGAAGGGCAGGTGAAACGTGCAATCGGTCGCCGATCCCCGGTGGGCTTTGTGCTCCTCAGATCGCCCTAATGCCTAGTGGGCTAGATCGTTTGGCCGGGTTAAGGTTCCCTAAATAAACTTTTTACTTCAATTCGGCCAATCGGGTGGTATGAAGCCTATAGAGAAATCACAGATCCCGGTGAACGGCCGACGATGCGGGATAGAGTATAATGAAGCCAGCATATGTAGCGAACTCACCTTTTCTTTCCTATTTCCGTTGATTGTTTTTGTCCTTCGTCACAGTCCGGATGGCACATGGTCTATGCGGCATAAATATATGGGAACTATAAGTAGTATCCAGATGAGTGAAAAAGTTCCCCGGAAGCTCACGACCGGTTTTGCGGTTGCTGGCACTCGTCAGATATGCGCACCCGGTACTCTCTTGGCCAAACAACCTTATACTTATATACTCCGAATTGGTATGTCTCGCCAGAATATATGTATATATATATGTATATGTATATATATAAGGATATGACTGCCTTCAAGTACACGGAGGAAATCGAAACTACGTTTTCTGGCTCTGAACCACTTTTCTGTCTTCGGACTACCGGCGGCCAAAGTGAAACCAAAAACATTGCGACCACTTTTCTTTCGATTGGAGGCCAATCGCTACTAGGTAAGATGTTTTTCACGATGTCGAGTTTATCAAATATGAGGTTGAAACATAATTATCCCTCATCGAGTTGCCCAAGTCACCCTGAAGAGTGCAAGTTCTTACTGTTAAGAATAAGTGTCAGAACCGGACAGTATAGTCAAACGATGAACAGCTGCACACCCAATTCCACGTGTAGATAAATTCATCGAAAAAATTTCGTATGCGGCAAACCAGATTTGAAGAGAGCACGCCATCAAATACCAATTAAAGAGTAAGATACATTACATAGCATCCGAAGCCGGCCACATTTGGTAGGACAAATGGGGCGACATTTCCCCCACCTGCGGGCGATAGTATCATAATCAAGGGATAATTGTATGAGATGTTCGCTTACGTAAACATATTGGCTATCTATGGAGACACGATCAAAAACCTGGAAGAGTTTCTTAGAGTCACGAAGAAATACGATAATACATTCAACGAGTTAAAGCACATTATTCGTACGCGACAACTTAGGTATCGAGGAATGTCATTAGACCCGATTTGGAGACTAGAGCCATTGAAAGAACTACTTTTGTCGTACAATGTAAGAACACAGGAACGCCTAATGTATTCCTAAACTACTCTCAGAAGATGCCACATTTTTTGGATAAAAGCAATCTACTGGTATGCAATCTGACCTTTTTCCCTACCCAGCAACGTGGTAGCATTCGAGAATTTGAAACTTGAGCTAAAGAACACCATCCCAGTCATTGTTGAATAGGGAACCACTACGGTAGCAGGAACAGATGTATAAGACATTGCTTAGCGGCTTCGCTGAACCAGAACTGCAGACCAAAGGCATTTTCCCCGGGACACTGTCCCAGACGGAAGAACGTCAACCTTTGATCGAAAACGAGGTGTTATCGTCAAATTCTCGAAAAAAACGAAGAATCTGTTGGTCGGGACAAAATGGTAACTGATCGTAAGTCGGCCATTCAAATAGGACAAAACACTCAGAAATAAAAGTTGGCGAATTGAACTGTTTGATTTTCACACTGACGCAATGTATCCCCTGGGTGCAAAAATAGGGATATCATCATCATCGTCCAGTGTCAAACAACAAGACAAGCTTCACCGACAGCTGCCTTTTCCCCAGATTTACATGGGGCGAAAATTGTGTCACTGACACTCACGCAGATCCCGAAGATCCGTCTCCCGCGCCGGTATGAGAGAACTTTATGAATATTTGTCATCCTGGCATAAACAGATCAGTGTTCGTAATCTACCATTCTCGATATCCGAAATAAAAAAGTCACCTCTTAGCGTTCCGTGAATTGAGATCAAGGCATATTTTTGTAAACTCCCCTCCCAAAAAATAACATTCCAGTAACTGAACGTGTAAGCATGGATTCCAAAGAACCTCACCTATCCAATTCCAGAAGTTTATACCTGAGATAATTGACAAGTTTCCGTTTCGGTATGGCTGTGCGGATACATCTGCTTACACTGTGATTGGTTAATCTCTTATTTTTAGCATGCCTTCTTACATGGATTCTGACTGTCCGGTGAACTGAAACGTCTTCTAAAAGAGGGACGATGCCATCAGTAGTATCATATCGTACGACCTCCAAAGTAACGAATAAACGGGACATCTGGACTGCAATGTTTGAAAGGTCATTACATCAACCGCGCGATTTCAAAACTTATTGGTTCAGCAGTTGGAAAGAGATTTACTGACGTCCTTCATTCAGCTCGCTCCCTGAATTGAATCTGAGCCAGGACTCAGGGCAGAGCTGAATCCCACGGAGAGCGTCTCCGGTTGTGGAAAAGGGGATGACCAACATTCTAATGGTAGATATCTCCGCTGTCACCCAGTTTAATACCACGCCTAAACCTATTGAGGCCCAACGTGGTTCTTCGCGGAATTAGGGTTTCCGGTTATCACGCCAAAGATGAATATTACGAATCAAATGGATAACCGTCCTCGTTCACTGAAGCGTACTCACCCACGGAATATGCATGAAACTCTCGCTGCCCTCATTAACGCCCCTAATGTTGACTCTGGACATCACTTTCTGTAGTCTTCATCCTCCCTGGTCTTGTTTCTCACGGGGACACAAACCTCCTCGTCAGACAAAAGCCACCTTGGATTACATAAACACTTATTGCACTCCGGATCTTCTCTAAGGTTGCTGTCTGCTTATGTGTCCTACGATCTACCCCTCCTCCCAACTTTCACATTTTGACTAGTTCAAGCAAGGCTTTCAAAAAAATCGGCCCTTGTCTATTAATCAATATTTTTACACCGTTTACCACTCCCCTAACAACGACTTTTTTGGTTATTCTCTTCGAAAATTGAAACAATGATCTGAACAAACCAGAGCTGCCAAATTATCATATTTAGTAACTTCATCCTCCACAACAAACACTGGCTATTTTGTTCGTCGGACACGTCGACCATGGAACGTGAATCCGATGCTTTTGTTACAACCAAGCTAAGCTCATCCCCGACAGCGCAAACTCAAGTGACCTTACATCCAATTTTTCAGTATTCGCTAATATCGCTCTCCTGCCTCCTTCAGGTTCATCGGACCATTACTGTCTCATCTCACTCTTGGTCCACACGGAGAAACTCACTCGGTCCTGCTGGACGTCTCTACGGCCTGTGATCGAATTTGGCATGAAAGCCTGCTGTCAAAGTTGTTTTCGTTTGAGTACCATCTGGCTCTTGCATCGTGGATGTCATATTTCCTCACCAAGTGGACCATCTCCCTTCGAGTCTATGGGGTTCTGTCTCAGTCGTTCTCCGAGAATGACGGTGTTCCTTAAAGTCCCATGCTTGGGTCCATTCTTCTACTTATTAACGATCTCCTCACATCAACATTCAACCCTTTTCATTGTTTACCAATGATCAGATTAATTATCACGTCCTTGACACCACTGTAAACGTAAACATTAACCCAAGTTTCACACTTTTCATTCTAATTTGGATTCGTATAGGGAACCAACGTACAGATGTTCAGCATTACCGTCACCCCGATAGTACAAAAAGCCCGGAATTCATTCCAGCTGCGGTGGACGCAACAGCCTTGAGTTGTAAAAATATAGGAATTCGAGTTGTACTTTGGCTGTTGCAGTTCCGATCCATTCCTCGCACCGTTTGGATATTTCTGTCCATTCAGTCAGGCCATCGGTAAAAAAATAATACAACTCAGCTTTTTACTTGCTGCTGCAGCGCACTGGACAGAGAGCTTGAAGGCTACGTAGATTAGCATCCATAGACCTGCAACCTGCGTGGCCCCTGTAGACCTTGGTTGCACGACGATCTCCGCCATGTTTACAACAATTTTGGCGTCGTCCACAAGTAGACTGCAAAGGGAGTGGAGCCTAGGTGCCAGGTCGTTTACTAATATTATAAAAACAGAACTTCGTGGCACTCCAATATGTGCGTCCCATTGGGAGGAGACGGGGATCTTCCATTAGCATCCAGAACTTCGCACAAAGCTGCTTAGCTACGGCGAAACGTATAGTTCTCTTCATGACCTTCAGTATTAGGGACAAAAGATTTACCGATCTAACTTTTTGTGACGCCTATGTCCACTTTCGTGCAAAGGCACAACCACAGTCAGGTCTCACACATTTGGCATCTTCGTAGTTCAAGTGACAATTTAAAAAGATCGGTTGGACGAAGGCAAAGATATTGGCTAGTGAAGCCAGGATGTCCGAGTGGATGCTTTCCGGTCTTGGCAAGCACCGGCTATTGAAATCGCGCATGATTGTGGCTACACTCTAAGCTGTGATAATTGTCAGGTAATGCCATTTGCTGTAGACCTACCTCCCTGAAACTTGTGCGTTTACTTGATCATAGACCTGAAGAAGTCCAGCAGAGCTTTTGCTTTCTGTTTGGTCGTGGTAGCCTACTCTCTGGACAGTCTGTTCGTTACCTATACAGAAGAATAACCACGGTGGTCCGTACAACCTCCAACACACCAACATTATCCGCCCTAATGCCACAGCTCAGTACAGCTGTCAATGACAGCAGACTTTTTATACTGATTTATTTGAGACGGCAACGCTCTTTGTCAGGTGTTTTGTAATTGTCTCTGATGCTCACGAATTAGTCCCATGACCATAGTGCCTCGCGGAGAAACCAGAAGTTTACGAACATTCATCTGGAAGACAAGACTTGAAATACGGTCACGATTGGCGGGTCCGTTACTCTTAAAATAATGAGGGTCATCGTAGCTCGTTTATTCGTTTTACGCGGAACTGCAAGGGCGAACCCCAGGATGTCCAGATTATTAGTCTGGAGAGCTCCATGGGCCTCTTAAGGCTGCGGCAATTGGAGGGACAAGTTCTTCTGTTAACTGGACTTGATGGCTGTTTGACATGATCAGGAGTCACTAACCGGCAGCGACAAACCAATCAAGATAGCTGATGCGTGGAAATGCCACGCAGGAATTTGATCAATGGCGTGAAAGCAACGGTCGCACAATTCGCTACAAACGATACTAATGGTAAAGACCTAGCTGGGGAAATGTTCAAGACTTCATATTCGCAGTTAAAAAACATTTAAATGATAGTTTGCGACAGAATACCAGCATGACGGTGTGAAACAGAATACTTGCATAATCATTTCTTACTCGAATGAAGACATTTTATTCTTCTATAATGTACCGGACGTGGAAAAGTGCACTTCGATGAGATTCACGCACGCCACGATCTGCAACGGACAAAAAAATGAAATCAGCGTGAGCCGAAGCCCAGCAGGCGTACCAGACAGCAAAAACTCTTATAGAACGGAATCCAATATGGCAGCTCACACCTTGCTCGCTGCACTACAACCGCGATCGCTGTGGACCTTGACACGCTCACGGTATCCAGGTAACGGAACAACGATTATTCCAGTTAAGATCATTCTGCGCCGGACGGCAGTGACCACCACTGCCAGTCGAGGGTACAGAGATCCTCCGGTGACACCTGGTAGGTTTGGCAGCCGCCACTGGCAGTTTTGCTTTCCAGTTCCAATTATGTTTGCTGCAGAATTTCACAAAATTAAGAGAAATAGATAATTCTGAAAATTTTGGCAAGTAAACATCCTTTGTTTGCTTTCCATTATTTCATAATGCCGTTTTGAACAATGTTCCCATCACTCCATCAGCTCCGTTCAGCTCAGTTCTTTCTAGAATCTTAGCAGTATTGCTTATGACCGAGGCTTCTGCGTCCAGTGGCTCTCGGGTCTGAATTATCTCACGTTCTCTGGCGGTCGGGCTGATATAGTGAGAACTGGAAAGCAGGAAATGACCAAGATGGTCACGCGTTCTAATGATATATGTCCCAAGTAGTTAAATTTTCAGCAAGTTTCGAGCTTTTTTGTTTGCTTAATCACTTCCTTGCTTAAATATTCCACCTTTTCCACCACCACACTCGTGATTATCAGCCAATTCGGTCCGCATCGGATTGCTCGTGCACCTAAGTTTTCTTTGTGGCATTCAGCCTCAAAAAGACTGCAGCCAGGTATGAATCCGCACCGTTCCGTTTTTTACTGTTCTACTCTAGGTACCACAATTATCAATGCTAATATTCCATTGCCCACCGACTTGTGGTTTGGCCAAGCTATCTCCGGATCGGAACCCTGGCCGAAACGTCGGATAATGGATCGGCTAAGGGCAGTTTTCATTGCGGGGATCCGGTGGTAGCTGCTTTTTGCTTGATTTTGATGCGCGTATTTCGGATCATCACCGAGCATGTGCCACTTCGACGGCCACCAGTTAGGAGCACGCTGCAAAGTAAGTATTGATTACACATCTTTCGGTCATGCTGCTGGCTGCCATACATGGTCTGCATAAGAGGCGGTAATTTGTTTCGAGGTGTGGTGAGTATCAAGGCTGAACATATGCGGGTCACCGAAGAGCGACTTATTCCTGATTACAAAGGTGTTTCATTGATGCGGTAATTAGGTGGTTGTGAATATGATTTGCAACGGGGAGAAATCTAAGATTCACCTTGAACATTCCACGGTTCTGAAACATTTTCACACAAATGTTGCTTTGCAGCAATGTGCTGAACAGCACTCATGTTAATTTGCTGGCGACCAGGTGTAATATTACGTCATCAATTTTCTGACTCCATTATTGTGCTGTGCTGCTTGATTGGCTGTGTTACAACGTTATAACGCATGATCATGCAACCAAGCGTGTCTGTCGGAGCTTTTGGGAAATACGCCATATCATTAACTGGTTAGTGGAGTTTTTCCTAATGCGGCAGTGATAGGTTTAGTCTGTTACGTAATCCAACAGCCCACTGCCTCAACCAACACAGCGTAAGAAAGAAAAGCACTGACGAACCTAAAACAAGATCGACCAATCCATATCACAAAACACGGACAAGGAAAATGTTACATTTATTCTAAACTGGTTAGATTACGACTCAAAGAACTTTAGGCAACTTCGGGATGTACTGTATGCAAAACAGAAAAATGCCTCACTAAAAATTCAAAGGCTCATGTGAACAATTATCTGACTTGAAGTAAAAACTTTGGAAAAATTTTGTTTCCCATGAATGCCAAAGCCCAGTTGACCTGGGAGATTTTACGGATTACCAGTGATCCGAAATTCCGACATACCCATTCGTCTAGTATGTGATTGCAGTCTTTTTGAACTTACTAAGTGGGAAAATACTTCAGTGGATTATTAAAACTCTATCAGAAGAGAGCAGTGAGTCATATCAGTGATGCATTCGGGTTTACCCATCGACTGAAAGAAATTGAACTGGAAAACGAAGAGGTTGCACACCAGTGAATCATTTAAAATGTGTGAACAATTTTAATTAGTTATTTATAAGGGAGACTTTCATAGAAGAACGAACTATGCTAGCTCCATCAGAAATGAAACAAGTTATAGTATTTTGCCTGACGTCAATCTAATTTACTCTCAAAAATGATCTGCAGGAATAAAACCGATGGTATGTCCATGAGGCCGCCCATATGTCCCATTGTATCAAGCCATTTTCTTACACTCAGTTAAATCAAGAGTTTTCATTAATTTTACTCATCCCCATGTTTACACGTATGGTATGTGAACGATACATTTGCAACGGTCAAGCTTTCTTCTGACCCTCGACAAGCAGTGCGGATACATTAAGCTCAAAATGGAATCAGAAGGCTCCAGCTGAGTCATCGGCTTCCTAGATTGTTGGCTTAAAGCCAATGAAAATTCAACATCGAAGTTCACAGAAAATCCGCACATTCGGAAAAGTATTTGGACTTCACTGCAGCTCATCTACAGTTCCAGATGCGGGAACTTATTTCCTCGCTGGCCAACAGAGTCAAAAAGCTTAGCAGTGATGACAGCGAACGTGAAGGGGAACTGAGATATCTAAACGACATCCTGCAAGAAAGTCGATATCCGCCACATCATATAAGAAAACAACGGGAAATTTGCATATCAGCATCAAGAACAAAGAGAAAAAAAGAAAACCATCCAGTTGAAATTACCTAAAGATTAGGCGTTTCAGAGGTAACAAGAAAGTTTCCCAGTAACATTTGACATTCACACTTTCTTTCGACTGGATAACACTGGATAACACCTATCAATAGCTAAATAGCAAGTTGGTGTGCAAAATAAAAACAAATACGCCTGAAAATTCAGTTGCAGGGACTGACCAGCAGAACAAACCGGGCCATCCAGGGGGCAAACGATGACAGGAATGACAGAACACAAAAGGAAAGAAAAGTGCAACACTTCGGACATAGCAGCCTGATCAAAACCCCATCGGTCTGCATACCATAGTGGAGGTGAACATCAGAGATTATGTGAACACTAAAGTACTCCAACTTGGATCCAAAACCCTCAATGACCGTGAGTTTGCCGAGGATCTGGCAATAAGTACCACTCCGCAAGCATCAGTCGGAACGACGGGGCGGAGAATTCGGTGCTGTGGGTAGACCTAACATCTTTGGGAAACAAACATTCTAAGGGTCGTCATGCTAGCTGACCTCATCGCCAGAGCGGCACATGACATGCGGGACAACTAATCCATCACCGAGCAGAGTTTGAAACAAACATTCACGGAAACAGAAAACTGAAAACCGGTCTGCACGTAAGCACGCCTTCAGCTATATGATTTTAAAACTCGTCTTGAAAAAGACTACCCAAGGTGGTTGAAGCGTTGGCAAATTACATTTACCAAAACGCCATGTTATTACCATTAAATTAGCCAGAATGTAAAGGCAATATGTGACGCATCGATTTGCTACCAAACTTCTTCATTATTCGGCCCAGTTATTTCCAGGAGTATGATTATAAAACAAGATTTGCGCAACGCTGCTCTTATGACACCGTCCTAGTATTACGTTTTCAATGCACACAAATAGAAACAAGCGAAAATTCGCTGAGCGGAGAAGGCGGCGAAAATTCGTAAACCTTATTGCAGAGCGACGACTGAAGGCACCTGAAACTAGGCCGGTATGTCTCTCGATGCCAGCCGGGCAACATGTTGCGGGTAAGATTATTGGTGCTGTATAGCACTAACATTTATCAAAAGTAAATGATTTTTTAGGACAAGAAGTTCAGGGGTATCTATCACATGCAGAATTTCATACAACAATATGGACAGATAAAAACTTGCGCTTAAGACAAACGATTCTGTTGAATGGTCAAGGAAACCGCAATTTAATGGCAGCAATCCTCGGAGGCATACACACCGGACTGCCAAGTTGGGCAAGAAGGAAAACAGAATGTTAATCTGAAGTAAAAAACGAGGGTTTAATCTTCACTGGCTGACACGGATGATTGTGCACTGGCGTTGAAGCAGTGAACGCTTAAGCAAACCAAGAGACTGTTCACAAAAGCCGCATTAGGAATTGCACTGAATAAATAAAACGACCTATGACGCGGACAATCTATGGTGGAATGCCTTTGGAAGTGATTGTATCGCTCAGACTTATGGAGATGCTGGATAAGAATCTATTCGTTAGATAAATTCAAAATGATTTGGAGATCCAAATAATGAGAACTGTGAACACTCTGCAGGATGAATTACAGACTTACTAGATATCAGGGCGATATCCAAGCCGTTCCTGGGACTTAAGAATAAATGCGAAGGACTCCTGGCGAAGAATAAACTTAGCGATGAATAAAACTTGTTCGAAAACTGGGGGCGACTATCTAGTGGGATAAACTTCAATCACTTAAGAATGTTATCAGGACAGCCGAAAGTGTTAAGGAGAAAACGGGACCGTTCCAAAGCAATACAGTTTGAGAGATCCGAAAAGTAACGAAAAGTTGAACTAACTTGGAGAAAAGACAGATGGGTACGCTGCAGTAGTTGATTTTGTTCTTAAGCTTAATGATTCACTCTAGGTTGACCATAAATCCAGAATTTCAGTGACGATGGGGATACAGAGTACACAAATAGCAAATATTAACCACGGCAGTGAGTTCTTTTGCCCTAAGAAGAATTGTCACTAAAATCCGGAAAATTGACTTTCGGTATATCCACCCACTTACCAGAATCGGCGGTGAAGATAAATTTGATTCGATACGGTGGTAATTGCCAGCAAATCCGAAGTTATAATTTACTGGAATTTACGGAGTTTGAGATTTGATGGTTGATGTGACTTGCTGGGGAAGTATTGACTATGGAAGCTGAATAGTCAGACAGAGACCTGAACCAAAATATCAGTTGATATTTTTTGTATGTTGTTTTACTGCAGCGCAAATTATGCAAAAGTTTCTTCACTGCAGTATCAATAAGTGTTCTGTGACTCTTCTAGAGGAATTCTTCGAACCACGGCCAAACTTTGGCGCTATCTTGCAATAAGAGAAGGGTTTAACTAAAGGATGATTGCTGGTTGATGCATTTCTCTGGCGAGTAGATGATTTCTAGTAACAATTCTAATTAAATTGCCCTATCCGTACACAGTATACGTCAAAATGTTGGCTGACATGGAAGGCAACCATCCAGACATGGTCGATGCTTTTCAAACTTGTATGAAGAGCACACTGGACACCAATTTTGCGCCGCAGAGAGGATGTCAATAAAAGATATGGCCACCCGGGAAATCACCATAACCAACTGGAATCAGTGGGAAGTAAACAAAAAAGCTCCAAAAGTGTACAATAATCTGCTGATGTGGGCACTGAGGTCAGCGAATAGAGAAACCGTTAAAGGTCTATTGGGTTTTCACGAAAAAAGGACTTTTGGGATATAGTGTCCGAATGTTTCAGGAAAAACACTTCAGCTCCTAGTCAAGAGAGACAGCGCTTGATGTGAGCCTTGAGAATCTGAAAGCTAATAAGAAACAAAATGAGAACTTTTTTCTGTGGGGCAAGAACTTAAATAAGCCCGTCCGTGATTCACACATCATCGTACCGTCGTTTTGTGTGCGAGTCAGAAGCCGTTATTTGCAATAAGGCTACTGGCTTCGTGCGAGTACTGTTACAAGTGGCAGCAGTTAAAATTTCTCCAGTAAACATATTTGTCAAAATTGACGGTTTGCAACCAATCCAGTAGAAAAAATAATAATTTTTGTTGTGCATTTATTAGGCACCACGGGCACATTTTGGTGATCGTAATCTTCCAATCTCAAGGTCTACCATGACTGACCTCAGAAAATTTCCAAGCAGTTTCTTTCTTACCGAAAGAGACGGCTCCTTTTATGGAAAACAGAAAAGCCAGCTATAATCCTGAACCAGACTCATTAACTTCAATCACCTTTACACAAGGTGGGGGAGATATTTCAATACAGTTGGCAAATATCCAACCTCTTTCCAATTTGGTATCTTTCCCTCCCAATGAAAAACATCTGTCATAATCCCCATAAATAAGAGAGAAACAAAACTTGACCCAGCCATTTACAAACCGATATACCATAACCCGGTTAGCTTTAAAATCATGGAGCAGCAGCTGACCACCTATCTTATCGACCGCAAACACCAGTCAACATGGTTTTCTCCGAAAGAAATCTTGCGGTACGTATACGACTTATTGCTTAAATGCAATCAGAACGACTGAGAACACCGGAACGTCAGTGGCTGCAATCTATTTGGATATGACATAAGCTTTTGCCAAAGAATCCCAAAGTAAACTGATAAGACCAAATCTTATGGGATCACCGACCCTATACTGTCATGGTTCGTGTCATATCTTTCATCCAGAAATCAAGTAGTGAAAG
>LUCM01006803.1:19127-101532 GCA_008360955.1 Fasciolopsis buskii
TGCATCTCCAAAAGAATC
This sequence comes from Fasciolopsis buskii, assembly GCA_008360955.1. Lineage (NCBI taxonomy): Eukaryota > Metazoa > Platyhelminthes > Trematoda > Plagiorchiida > Fasciolidae > Fasciolopsis > Fasciolopsis buskii. The sequence continues at coordinate 19,146 of LUCM01006803.1, forward strand.
TCTTAAAATTTATTCTGAAGCCATTCGTTCCATTCCCACAGTTGGGGATTTAGATGCGCACTATTTCATCGCATTCAGATTTTCTGAGCACACCATGATTAAATCTTCCAAGGCTGCCAGTCTGACCGGGCCGTTAGAGCAACACCAGCCCTCCGATAGCACTTTGATATCTCCAAATATATAAATCCTATTTGAATCACTGGTTCCGTTTGCTTAACGCCAATAGTTTATTGACCACTTGGATGTTTGTTCATATTAACAAAATTAATAACTTGCAGGGTTGCAAATTTTTACTCATTTGACTATTACATCCATGCACTGTGGCTGACTGATTTCTTGATCTCATTTGCAATGTCCACAGTAACACTCGGATAAAATTCTCCCCGTTCAAAAGAGCCGTCCAAAACATCTTTAACATTGCCGTTAGCGTTAAAAATGAAAATTAATGTGAATTAAGGATATATACCAAGTGTGGGATATCTGTGTCCCGCAACCATAAGATCCCATGTGTAAGGCCCAAATTATTGGCCGAAAATAAACTTCGCACAAAAATATACACATCGCAGTCTATCTCTCTTCGCTCTCATTTTCTTTTCTTATCCTTCATTGAGACTGCCAACTGAATCCTGACCGCTCAGTCCTCTCTCTTTGGTGTCTGTGCATTCTTAGGCATATGTTGTCATTAATTTGTGCGTGGATGCATACGTATGTGCATCATTCCAATTTCAGAGTCTTTTTCTGGGCGTAATTTTGCATGCATGCGGCATGCATCCCCATGAGCCCTAATTGTGACACAAAAGTGTATATATAAACCACTGCGTTGGACAAACGAATTAGATCATGATTAGATAAAATCAGCAACACGGCAAGCTAGTTGGGATTCAGGGCCTTTAGGAAATATCACCTATAGAATAACGATGGATGACGAGTAAGTCAACAATAGCAGCGTATCGGGTAGGGAAACCCGAGTACATATGATCGTGCATGATTTGCAGATTTTGGGAAAGATATATAATTTTATGTACTTTGGGATGTTAAAGTCAAAGCAGTTGAGATTCCTGAACAATCTGGTAGGATTGGCGGTGCGTGCCTCGCTGAGAAGTGACGACAAGTGGAGGGTGTCACCAAGAAGTCGCTTTAAATGGTAACGGAAGACCTGGTCCCTCTGGAATGAATGAAAGTTTGGCTTATTGCCTAGGCCGCTTAGAAAGAAGTGGGTCACACTAATTAAAGCGAGGAATTGGGTAAAATGTGCAGGATGGTGCAGGGCTTAATGAATCGAAAGTTATGTGAGGTGACGGTAAGTAGAAAATATACAATGGATATGGCAGGATGCAAAGATGCCAGCTCACCGCTGTGTGAAAAGCAGAACGAAATAAGCCTCTTTTAGGTGAGATCTATTCCGTTGGAAAAAGATTGCTCACCTCAAATATTTTCTGGGGTTTGGAGTGTGCTTTGGCAGGGCAAGGGTATCGATGAGAGATCATTTAAGGATGACGGCCATTGAGCGAGTCTGAGAAAGAAATTTAGTTAACAAAAAAGATGCTTTTGAGCAAACATGTACCAGATTGAACATATTTAAATGAACGAAAAGTACGTGATATTTGGGCTTGTGGAGTCTAGGTGCCTGGGCGGGCTGACGAGATTGGCGACAAGGAGCTCCTCGAAGTGCATGCTGTGGATATTCTTTACGTCCTGGAAGAAAAATCAAAATTACGGCCAGAAAAAGACTCTGAAATTGGAATGATGCACATACGTATGCATCCACGCACAAATTAATGACAACATATGCCTAAGAATGCACAGACACCAAAGAGAGAGGACTGAGCGGTCAGGATTCAGTTGGCAGTCTCACATTGACGACAGCCACAGGAATATGTGAAGTTAGTTTGCGAAGGTAAAATTGGACTTGCACTTCAAGAGTTCTTTTTTACTCTACTACAAAATGAACACAATTGAAGTATTTTTGCTGGCATCTGACTTCAAATGGCAACCTGCACACGTTCAATCATTCATCTCTATAGTGTCTGAGTCCCAACATCTCTCAAGAACCTCCATTTTGGTCTGCTAGTTTGGGGACAGACGGGTGCTTCTGGTAATTACCCTTCACAAAAGTGCGCCTGAACTTGCCTCAATTATGTCCGGTTCTCCACCAGCCAGTCGACGGATTTCTCTACCTTTCTACCCAATCCACCTCTACCATTGGACAACTGAAATGAAAATTTTCAATAACATCTCACAAATCTAATAAACTTACGGCAGTATGCAAAGTCTACCCGGTGCAGCCGTCCCCACATGTCACAATCGCTTGCATCACCAGTATTTGGCTTTTCACTTTGTATGTCTACTCAACATACTGTTCAACAAGCTGCACATTCTGAATTTCCTTCCTTGTGGTTTCCCTGACATGTTGTCCTACGTTGACCATTATGTCATATTCAATTTACGTTTGCATGTATCGGCCAGTAATCTAGCCCTTTGAATAGATCTACTCTTGGCATTGACGGCCCATCTGTTGCGGGGATGACACCTGCAAGATGCGCAACAGAGCTGGCACGGCGGTACTACTGAAACATCTTGGTCAACTCGAAACTCCCACACGACTGCCCGTTACCATCTGTGCCCTCATCGTTCAAATATTACCCAGAATATGTATTATTTGCCGTTTTTTATACCCTCCACCCTTGCACGTGAGAATTTATCTGTTTTTCGTCGCTGCAACCTCACGCCATTATTGTGTATATCGCAAGTATCTTGGCTCTGTCCTTGATATAAAATGTTATAATTATATGAAAGTGAAATGTCCAGAACGAACGGAGCAGGTGGCGTCCTAGCAGAGTTTTTGGGAGCGAATAAAGGCGGGCGGCTTCGAAGAAGATGGTGGAGAAAGACCTGGTTTATCTTTAAACGGTTACACCAGGTCGGTTGTGTCTCAAGGAGCAGGCAGCGTTTTCTGGAATTCAGGACATGAACACACATGCATACGGGACAATAATCATCTTCCACGTCTCTCATTACCCCACTTTTGGTCTCTTCCGACTACACAAGAGAGACCCCTAATGACCGCAGCATATATAAATAAGCACCTATGAAGGCAAGGAAAACAGATCACCTCCGGCATTTGCAAAGAAGGATAAAAAGCGTAAAATTAGGATCAGTTTGTTGAGCTGCAGACACTACCAATAGGGGCTGAAGCAAAGCAGCCAGAATCAAATTAAGCCCATTAGGAAGATCTAACTCGGGTGGTGAGATCATGGCCCAATTTCAACAATGGATTTACGCCGTAAGCTCACGCCTGGCCCCTCAGGAAGGAAAAACCCACGCCGTTCGTGTTAGGTAGATATGCATTTGGTCTGCGTTTTTATGCGATCTGGGTTATTAGCCATCAAACTGTATATATATATACTTCACCGTCCTACTCTTCCACGTTTCAACCCGCCGCAACCACCCTTAATGCGCAACTAGCAGGGCTGCTGACGTTCATTACAAGCGCTCCTGTTTAATTCTTATTAACTTAGGATTATAGAAGCTGTCTAATGTTATACGTTGCTTCCATCCTTTTCAAACACAAAACAATAATGCCAGCATTCTCATGAGTTACCCATTTCAAATGTTTATGATTCCCCGCGGCAACTCTTATCCCATCTGCCACCTTTCAATGAAACCTGATAGCATACTTCCCATTTAATATGAAGCAGTGAAACCGGCGGCAGCTCATAAAGGGTTACCCGCCGTCGCATGCGAAGTGGGCAATATACCAAACAAACTCCACAAACATGGAAGAGAATGCCATTTTTCTTTAGCCACTGCATTAGTCACACTACCAGGCCGACGCAACTGATGCTTGCGGAGAGGTAAAACGTTGGCTGAAAAGCACGGCACAATTAAGGACTACGCACTCTAGGGATGGGTAGCAGTAAACAGCTGAAAAGTTCGTACCGTCCACCTCTCTTATTACGTTTTGCCGTCCTTTTTCCGCATCAAAATAGCCTCCGGCGCTGTGAAACGCGCAACTACATCCTTCTGATATCACTCTCCTATGCTTTTTATTGCCTGTCCATCTGCCTATCTCTGTTCATTTTTTCCCTTCCCCTTTTACTCAGCATATCAGAGGCTGGAACAGACTCCAGGCCACTTCCACCTCCCTGAATTTACTGCAAGCCTGTTGCTAACCCCAATCCTTTCTAATCGGCCAACAATATAGGAGGTTGCAGTGTTAATTTGGCAGCCGATCAAACCCGCCCTGCCCTGTTCAACATACTCAATTTTTCCGGAATACCGAGAGGTAGGCCCGGAGTCCAGCTACTGGTCCCATTCAACTCACGGACGATAAAGAGTCCGCCACTGACAACCTTAGATGCCCACACACTGAGGGAACATTAGGAGTAGTGAAAAACCACAGTTAATGCCGCCAAGGGAAGGACGTGGGCGATTGCTTAATTTTCCAACCCTCAATGCCAAAACGTCTAAATCCCAACGTCAAAAATGACATCTTGGTTGCATTCTTGGGGGGCGTGTTTAAGAACAGTGCTAATTCTCCGGATAATTTTTTTCTATCCACTGGAACCAATAGCCTAATGCCCTGCCCTCGGTACATGCGCACGATTAGCAACCTCACGGATTGCATCGTCTTCCCATGATCCCTTAAACAGTATAGATTAATCCTGACTATTTTCTTCCACTCTCGGCTTCAAATTCATACAAGTTACTCTTTGATCTACACGTCCTTTTTATCAAGGGCTCACCTGCCCAATTAGATATTTTGTCGTCAAGTCCTAGGGCTAAATCTGTTCCTAGTGCAACGAAGGCAGCCGTCTCAGACAAGGCAAAAATGAACGATTCACCGGGCAAAATCGATTATAGAACAGATATGTTCTAGTTCCTCAGCGAACATTTCCGGGGCAGCATGAATGTTGACAGTTGTTTATAAAGCTGAGTGAAGAGAAATCAGTGCCACCGGCATGGTGGCCGACCCGGGAGGTAAAAGGCACTGTGAACGAAAACTTTTCGACCATTGAAAGAAACGCACTTCGGTTGACAGCAGAATGAACCGTGTATGAATGTCCGTAAATCGAGGCTCGTTGCCTTGATAAAGAACTGGCACGGTGGGAGCTGTGAATATAGGGCACTAACCAGGACGAGTGCACCACGAGAATGAAGGACACGGAAGGTTGACTGAGTAAAATAGGATGAACAAAAATGGACCTGAAAGGTAGGCAGAGGGAACTGGCCTATAAACTTGATGTTCCTAGAGCCGCAAAGCATAGTTCGGCAAATTTTCTATTTGTCTCCAGGCCAGATCATCCACCCCAGTGGCGATAAAAGAAGCAGGGACGAAAAATAAAAATAGGGCAGGAAATAACAAAGAAGAAGCCAAGGATTTCCGACGGTGCTCTGAGAATGACCAGACAGTAAATAGAAGCAAACGGCTCTATACCCCACATAGGCCTAGGGTATATGTGGATGAAGTGAAAGCATTAACATGCAAGGGAAGTTTGGTCCGTGAAGGCAAACCCACGGGTGTAGTCAACTGAGCCAGTCCAAACCGGTTTTCCAAGCAACTAAAGAGAACTTATGAGGTTTTTTCAACCAATCTTCAGTGATTGTAACGCCCCAACTGACTAAAAGGCGGCTTGGCTCTTGTTAATTCTGAAAAGCATGAGGAAGATCCAGCTGCTAACTTCCAACTGATAAGCTTACCGATGTAAATACGAAAGGCTACGAAGAAAATAAAATGCAGCACACTGGTAAGACGCCTGATCAAAATTGACCCAACTGTCACTGAACAGTGTAGTTCCACAGAAGAAACTCTCCTACTTTGTAGCCAGTTAACTCTTTCTGATGAGGCGTTGGGGCGGCTAGACCAAACGGCTGAATTATACGCTTGCCAATTGTATAGTCGCATGGCATTCCACAGTGTGGGCCTCATAATGATACCTCAAAAATTGCGGGAATTAAGCACTTGGAGAAGCATGGCGATATGGCCGAGGACGAGTCTGTCAGAGTGGCAAATTTATGTTAACTAAGATGGCCTCTGACATTCCATAGCGAATGTTCCTCAGGGCCGGTTCTAGGTCTGATGCTGTTTTCAGTGTGAACAAATTGTCTGTCATTGGCCGTCGAACCATTCTGGTTAGCTTTTAAAGGTGATGTTAAATTTGTGGACACCAGAGGTAACACCGGAATCTCTTAACAATCCAGCGGTGTGACATGCGAATATACTTAGCCGTTTGTTCTCCCCTTGATGCTTAAGGATGTGCAGCGATGCGTTTCTTAAACCACGTGCACCGGAACTGTCTGACCCTCATGGAAAAAACTGAGTTTTTGAGTCGTGGTCGCGAGCAACTCCAAAGTCGCGACCCGATGTCTAGTGGTCGCAAGGGGGGCTAACGCAGTACTGTCCCAGCCTTGTGGGGTGGCAGCACCAAGGCAAGAGCGAGACCTCCCGCCGTCTTACGAAGCCCTGGTTTGCCCTCACCTGATGTATTTCTGGCCGGTCACAATGCTTGCTGCTTGGATTAGAAGGAGACCGGTTTACTGTCCTGTGGGGTTCGATTGACCCACTGTGATCCGAGATCTTTTGTGCCAAGTGGTCGGACGTTCTATTTTGAAGGCACTGAAAGACTTATTGAGAGTGGATACCCGGGAAAGGGAGGGAGCATGGAAGACAACAACCAACGGCACTTGGCTGATATAATAATTACGAAGAAAGACAAAGGCTGGCTCAAAAATAATTTTTCGAATGAAACAAGAGAAAAACAGCATACGCAGAGTGAACTGGAGGACAGAAACTGTGGTGGGTCAGGTGATTCACAAATGGGTCCAGCGCAGCCTCAAGCAGACTTGCGATGGGGATGACACTAGTTTTCTGGCGGCTTGTTCCATGGGTTGAAGATTTTGCGGGATAAGGAAGGTGCCGTGACTCTTTTCTCTAGCATGAGCCCCTCCAACTAGAGTCCGTCACCCTCTAGCTGGAATACTAAGGCGAACGTGCTTTATAGAGGTCACCGACACTCCCCAGCAGCTTAGGAGTTACTTTTTAGGCTCTCTGGATCTGTCCTTGCATATAGTTGACTAGATGTTGGGCTATTTAACTAGCAAATGCGTGCGTGAATCTGCGGAAGTCATCTTCCATCAGTGATTGATCCATGTTAGGCTTCAAGACCTTTCCTGGACTGCGAATTCGAAGTGTGTCCGCTGAGATGCTTTCGGGATCTCTGAAATCAACGGCCCGTCGTGGTTAAACGGGAGGCCTTTTAGCTTTGCCACCGGCGGATACACGCTGGGCAGTCACGATGAAGAATTTTTAAATGACTGCACTGGGAAAGTTACCCCCATCTTTTCTCCTAAACTTGCGGCGATCCCACAATGAGTACGTAGCCATGATGGTAGCTAACCAGCCCCAGTTAATGCATCCAGGCTTCGGAGCAAAAAGGAGTTCCAGAAGAACATCGGTGGGACTTCCAGTACTGCAGCTTTAGACAGAGACTAGAAGCTCTACGATTGCTCTCGCTGAAAAGCAGGGAAGCCACTGGAAAATAAAGAGGCGCAATGAATCAGCTGACAGCCGCTGTTCAATTCCGAATGTGACTCCGCTTTGGAGCTCGGGAAGCCGTGAGGTAATAAATCGAAGGTGGTATTTGAACGATACGGGTCTTTCCTGAGGAAAGAACTACCATTATATGAAATTTTATCATTTATTAACCGCAAACATAGATTACCTCAAAAATAGCCCGTGGCGTGCAGGGCAAGACGACAAGTACTTAGTGTGCACAGTCACCCACTATTTTCCGACGCCTAGGCACTGCTATATTATTGCCGCCGAGGCCAGACTTCGTGCAACAACAGAATGCAAAAAGATGCTCCTAACCTGATAGCTGTTGTGTCCTCTGCTGGGATGCGTTGTTCAACGTCCAGCTCAACACTGCCTCAATGATGTAAAATGGTGGCTGTGAGGACAGAAAATAGTCGTTAACAACGACTGGAGAATATGAGCCTCGACTCGGTGGAGCGTAGACGAAGCACAGAAGACTGAACTGAAATATTCTGGATTAAGGGCAGTCTAAAAGGCATTAATCTTGGCAAACTTTCGGATTTTAGTCCCATATGTTGCACCAGGGGATACTGATTGAAGCTTTAAAGGAATCAGCGGGGTCTGGAACTGAGTGCCAGATATTCGCAAACCCAATTGTCCTTCTGGAGTTGATTGCTTGGAGGTGCCTTTTGATGCACGTCAGCATAAACTTGTAAACAGGCCGTACATGTCTGTCGGAGTGCAGTTTCTTCGGATCTGGTAACATGAAAGGGGTTATAGTAAATAGTAAAACTTTAGGCTTTACGTACAATGTGGAACTAAATGCACAGTTGTGAGTGTGATCCAGCTCCGAAATTTTTGCCTTTCAAAAACAAACATTCAAGTACCGCTTAGATATTAAAGCCAAGAAAAAGAGCCAGTAAAGCACTGTTTTGGGCGCCAATTCGACCAATGTGGCGAACTCATTCCCCCGCAAACCGAAATGTACCGATAAGATCATGGAAATGTAGCATTATCGCTTCTCTTATAAGGCCACGCTTTTCATCCACCAAAAACAGAGGTGCCTCGGACGTCCAAGCTCTAGGTGCGCTTCGGTTCGCAATTAAGGGACATTCGGCAATCAAAGACATTAGTCTCCCGTCCTTTCCTCAAGAGAATATTGTAAGCTGCCCTACCGGATTTGGTTGCGTTAGATTTGATGCCCGCTGGCTAGCACATTAGCCTTCGGCGCACGTCTACTTATCTCGCGTTCTTTATTTTAGTTTACAGGTTGCATATAACTCATCGAAGAGCAATACTCTTCAGTCAGGAAATTGCGCTTACGATCTGATTGGATTTTCCTTGATTTGAAGTAATTCAGAAACCTTGATCAACCTTCAGCATGGAATGTTGAGCGCGGCAGCTCGAATAACACGAAATGCACAGTACATTTGCAAAAGTAATAAAATGAGTTCAAAAANAAAAATAAACAATCCAGGGAGATAAAGTTTTGTTTTCAAGCAACAATAATAATAACTTGATTGGTACAGTTATTGGCAGTTCAGCACGTGGCGTTGAAATTAGTTCATTTGTTGATGGCCAGGTAATGTCCCTTTAATTTCAAGATTACCACTCAGGAGAAAACTTTCATTGTTCCGGTGGAAAACGTCGCGCGCGACGTTCCAGTCAGTCATGAGCTGGATGTGGATAACATGATACTTTTAAGGTATAGCTTATATATATCGTCGTAAACAGAAAGACGTATCTGTGCGAATGGTATGTAACTACCATTCGCAAATTTTCTTTGATATTCAAAAGCTAAATTATCGTTTATATTTCCAGTAATCTTTCGCCGATCACAATATTGAAAAATCTGCGGAACCGTTATTATAACTCACAAATTTATGTACGTTGCTGTTGACTAACATCTTATTGATTAATGCAAGACCTACATAGGGAATATCGTCATTACAGTAAACCCCTACAAGGACCTGCTTATCGATGGCCCGGAAGTTATGCAGCAGTATTTCAACCGAGTCATATCAAAAGCACCACCGTAGGTCCATCTATATATTTTAAAATTTTTTAGACATTTGTATGGTCTTGCAGAAACAATTTTCCAAGCAGCCCTTCATGAACAGTTGGACCAGGTGGTCGTAATAAGGTGAGACATTGCTGGTAATTTTGCCGTCTACGCTAATGATTTTTATTACGAGCCGTGGATAACGTAAAACAATGATCTGAGGACTGTAACCTTCTAATTAAAAACAGTACATGCGTCCGCATGATTTAGACAAAGAAGATCCACACATATTCTTCATCAGTGGTCACGGTGGATCGTAATAGATTACTGGGTTTCTGTCTAGACAGTAATCTTTCTTCCTTCCTCACGATCAGCTTGCCAGCAAGGCGGCATTCTGTGTTCTAAGCCTGATTCTCAGGTTTTTTACGCGTAAATCAATTGGCAAATACCTGACAACCCAGAAGAGCTTCATTCAGCTTCTCTTGAAATACTGGAACCAGATGACGCATAACGCCCAAGTAAGAGATCAGGAAGCACTAGAAGGATTAAAGAGGGCCTCCACCAAAATTGTTTGGGGCCTACTCACCTCGCCTGTCTCATGAAGTCCAACCTCTACCCTTTGACTTGAGGCCCATCGGAGGTGATCTTTTTCTGAATTGCCATCTCTTCACATCAGGCCAAGCGGAGAAATACTCTGATCTATACCCTCCAGCCTCGCTAAGGGAACATTACAGAAGGGTTTTCAAACGGTGACATCGGACATCTTAATGCTACTTTCTTTGCCCATAGAATGATATTCATGTGCAATGCGCTGTATAAAGGAATTGTATCACCAAGAAGTCAGTCCATTTTTAAAAAAACATATCTATGTGACATTAACGGATTAATCCCTTTAGATTTGGGCCAAAAAAGCAGAGACCAATTGCATCTCCTTTATTTTGTGCTAATCTGTTTATCTATTTTGGAACTGTCACTTTTGGGACCTTGTTTAGTGTCACAGAGTAAATGCCGTCCATCTTTACAAACTTATCTCCTTTCAACGCAATGCTCCTTCATCCAAATTCAAAGGAAAGCTCACAGACACAGGAGGGAAGGGCTTTTTGGCCTCGAATTTGAGTAAACCTTCAAGAATTCAGCTGAAACGTTTATTTATTGAATTATTTTTATCAATGATAAAAGCCTTTTTGTACCAGGCTGAGTCCAGTAGATTTTCTAAATAGGTTGCAATTGCAACTGATGCTGCAATATCATACAGGTTTTCTAGTTTTCAACAAGGACAATAAGTTCCTTCATGAAAGAAGTTAGTATTATACCGGTAACAGTAACCAGTTTTTTCCCCAATATGATGTACTGAGTAAGAAAAAAAGCAGTTTGCTTGTATTACTTTTAACAAATTGTCTTGGATTTTTTAGCGGTGAATCTGGTTCCGGGAAAACTGAAGCCTTCAAACGTATTACTCGCTATTTGGCAGCTGCATGCGATCCTAAAAGGACGGAACTGGGGTCCGTTGCAAACAGGGTTCTAGACAGTACTCCCGTTTTGGAAAGTTTCGGAAACGCAACAACTGTTCGTAATGACAATTCATCTAGATTTGGTAAATACGTTGAAATATTCATGGCAAAGTAAGTTCCTTTAGTAAACTTGCTAATTAGCTGCGTTAAAATTATCAGGTAATTTGTTTTATAAAGATTTTTATGTCGCATTTTAAGCTTAAGATTAAAATATAAACATCCGATGGTTTGTGGTGCGGAAAAGAAAGTTCATTTCTTTCAGTGAGTTAATAAATTTGGAAGACGGAAACTTGAAAGGAGGAACTTCTTCCGCTAGTATTTTACTCCAAGAAAACTTTGCTGAACATGCCTGAAATTTGTTTTAAGTTGATTAGCATCACTAGGTATGAGATAAGACGACGAAAGCCAACTAAGAAACTCTTTTGATTATTAAATCAAGAAAGGCAAGGTGTAATTTTGTTTGGCGCACCCATCGTCCATGAAAAGCCCCGCATCCCTCAGAGTTATTTGTTACAAAAAAATACCCTTTGCCTCAGTGAATTTAGTTTTATGGGATAGCCATATAAGTGTTTGAACATGTGATTAGTATATATGACTCACAAAATAGGATTTGGTCTTGAAAAACCTATGGTCGAATCGATCGCTTGGAGAAATTGTAATTTTTTTTGATGTTTTCTCTTTATTTTGACGTAAATTTCGATTCTGATCATTTGCCATCGGTTGAGTTTCTCTTGTCTTATTGGTCACAGTGGTATGCAAATTTATTTTCCTTATTTTCTACCACTATGATGCTAAGATTTAAATTTCATTGTTGCGGCGACAGTTCTGTTTCTGTGGTAGGAAATAAACGGTACATTTTTCATACTTTTCATTCCATTCCAGTCTTTGTTTTTTAAAGGTCCGTACTGTTCCGTTGACAGTTGTTTTCGAAGTTGTATGGAAGACACTTTCTTGTGCCACTTTCAATTTGTTTTCCGTAAACTCTCAAAGATTCCAATAGAATCATATCTGTGGATGATTACAAAGATGGGAACAACATATGACCTTTTCGGTATTACGAAATTAGTTAGTAACCTATTTCTTGGTTTCCGGGAAAGCCACATTTGGTATATTTTTACTAAAATGGGTTACATCCCTAGACTTTTGAAATATAACTAACTAATTTATTTGCTCGGTAGCAAACAAACAAACAAAAGTCATATTTCTGAAAACATGGGCTAAAGCATAGTTGATGGACTAATGGAGGACCGGAAAATATTTTTGGATCTAACCAACTCAGGTTTCGGTGATGTATTTTTGTTTGTTGCAACATGATAAACTGATGATTCGCAGGTAAAAATTTAGAACACCTGTGTATGCAATATGTGTTTCTTTCATTTCAGCTCTATAATTGTTGGAGCAAAGTTAACGAACTATCTGCTGGAAAAGTCTCGCATTGTACGCATTGTAAGTGCTTCGTTCACTTGAAAAAATGCGTGATGTTTTTGAATGCACACATTCGAACTCATTAAATGTGCTGTGTAGTTTCTATTCAAATCCAAGTAGTTCAGTCCTATTCACACGATTTATTTCTAATTTAGGGAGAAAAGGAAAGGAACTATCATCTTTTCTACGAATTACTGAGTTCATTGGATGATGCCAGCAAAAAACGCCACTTTCTAAAGAGCATCGAGGATTACAAATACTTGATCAGCGTAAGTCTTTGAACAGTATATGGGTTTTGGTAGATAAAATATTTTGTTGTTCTTACCTTTGAATAGTGTTGCTTTATGCAGTAATTTTGTCTTCTAACCTTTTGTCACTCAATAAAAGCCAGCCACTTCAATTTACCTTTCCTGACGACTTTCGCGCCCACAAGATTGAAATCCAATCAAAATAGGCGTTCCATGGGAGTGCTCCGTTAGTTTTATCAGAGTCCTGTGAGTATCCTCCTGAGTATTCCCTAGGTGAGAAAACAGTTGGACGTTCGAGAGATTTCCGAGTATTGGAAGTAAATGGACAATTGCGCAATACTAAAACCGAGTTTTCACTTAATATAAAGCTAAATGCAGGGTTACAAATTCAAGAGAGGCTTTTTATTTCAAATTGTTTCCTGTGTGCGGAAGAAATAGGCTCTAAGGTACCCCTACCAGTAGTATAACCAATTAAATAATGAGTAGAAACAGCTGCGTAATTCAAACCTAAATGCAGCCTAAAGAGTGGCCTGTGGACATCTAGGAACAAAGCAACCACATCCGTTTTCTTTATTAAAGGAACATAAAAGTTCAAGTCGTATTATGCACATACTTGGGCAAGTTAAATGCTAGTCTTTTGTTTTTTTCTAGTTTATATTTTTTGGATCACGAACTTACCGTTCATTTCTGAAGTTAAAAGAAATGGATATATGAAGTTACTAGAATAGTAAACGCAAAAGTACAAAAAAATGCAAAATTTTGGGTATCATGCTTTTTATTTTCACGATGGCATACCTCTACCAAACAAGAAGGGAGTTCCTGTGATGCATTCTTCTTTCTTCAGCTGTGAGCGCTCGATCCACCATATTGCCATTATTTTGACTTTTCTGGCCATTGCATTTGGAAACTTTCTTTTCTTAACAGCACCTAGATGTTAAGTTACTGTTTGTTAATTCTAAGTAACTCCCTAATCACGATAGCACCAGTTTGGCTATCTATGCCTGACCACTAAAACCTCTTCCATCTCTGTGTCGCTAATGATTCCGAAGGAAGTGTCTTCAACTTGGATCTGGTACATTTACCAGACGGATTACCACCAGTGTTTGCCAAAATATCGGACTATAATAACAGTAATAATATTAAAAGTGGCCATAGAGTGAGTAGGAAACTTACAAAATGAATTTACAGTATGTTGTTCTCAAATTTTTCCAACAAAACCTCGTGGTCTTTCAGGCACTGCACTAATCATATCCGTGAAAGTCATCATTTGCCTTATGTCTTGATTCTCATGTTTTAGCTCCCGCATTCATATATTTACATCGTCAGACAACGTTTCCATGAGCATTAGAAAAACAAAACAAAATATTTTCTCACTCCAGTCTTCCTATAATCACGTTTACCAAGTTCTAGATTCGAAGGAATCACTGTGTAAACGTGACTTGAAATTTTGTTGGCAGCCGCATTTGTGGAATGTTTGGTAGGATTTCTTATCGGTGAAAAAATTTTCTATTAAGCTTACATGCGCCATCTGCACTTCGCAAGATTCGGAAACCATGATTATGTGGCTTTCCACAGATATTCTGTAAATGACAACTAAGAAAGTAACCTATTCAAATGTATCGGGTACCGTACTGCTGTTTACTGCGTCAGCTGATGCAGTTTCACAACACTGCCGTAACCGCGGAGTGATGAGTTTATTCCATTGCTGCCGTTGACTTGTGTTGATCCTGCTGGCCGATTAACTCTGGAACTAGGAATAACGAGGGACTTATCCATCTTCTGGGCCCAAAATTAAGCTTGTTATTTGTTTACAGTTTTCTTTTAACCTGTCTAGCAAGTCCATCTATGGTACTGCACTTCGTTTTAGGCGTTTTTGTCGCAACAGAAATCCGAATGTTTGAAACAGATGTGCTAAACTATGCCACATACCATGTGAACTTTCACATCATATTTCTTGGAGGGCTGTTATGGTGGCATTCTGCTTTTACTCTATTTTTTCCCCTTTGGCGAGGGTAATGTAATCTAATTTGTTTTGTTTTTTGATCCAGAAAGGTATGGCACACGATAGCAACCGTTTGATTATAACTGAATTCCATGAAGATCAAACATCTGCAATGGAAAACGAAAAAGCATTGCTGCATGACAGCAAATCGAAGCATCTATATGCTCCTTGCAGGCCTGAAGTAGAAATGATAAACTTGGATAAATGAATTTATTTGAACAGTATGCATCCGTTATAAATATTTAGGTATTATTTCACCCGTCCTCTGTGAATTAATGGATAAAATGCCCAAGAATGGTAATCTGGAAGCAAAAGTTGTTTATATGTAACGTCCGATACGCAAATCATTTCCAACCATTTGGAGATTATTTTACGCTGATGTCTCTATTGTCTAACAGAAGCAAAGTTTTTCAACAAAGCTCGTGGCACCTGTGAATGAAAAAGGTAAACTCCTCGCAAGCTATTCTTTGCGTAACTGAGAAACAATTTTCAGTCTAAACGGTATTTTCTGGCCAACGGTTTGTACAACCAACGCCCTTGGTAAAGACTGCGGACGTAGCACGTGGAATACGCCTTGAAAAACAAAACTGAGCATCACCTAAAAAAGGAATTGTTCAGGAAAACTATGATTTGTGTGATCGCTTCATCGTTCTCTATAATACACGTTTACCGACTTTGTTCTTAAAAGAGACGATGTGGCTTATAGTTTGCGTGAATTAATAGTAAGGTAAAGCTGAGAGCGAACGAAAGGATTCAAATTCACTAACTTCTTTGGACAACATTATTCAAATGCAAAAAGAGAACACGGCTTCTTGTTTGCTATGGAGTAAAATTTACGTTCGAGCACTTCAAACTATAGAATCCAGTTTGCGTCGATGCCATTTTCTGTTGAATAATAAGTGAAAATAGAAGAATTTTAAGAAGGTAATGTACCGATAGGTGAGCAGTATTCTACTTGAGACAATCTATCCTATGCACTATAAAGCTGACGAACCTCAATCTTTTTTCTGCAGTTCAGTCTCAGTAAACTGAGGGTAGAATCGTTATAAATCACATGGAAAGTGATTGATGTTCCATGTAACCATCTCGTTATGCATTCATGTGCACCGACATCCAGTTGACATAGTTTACCAACATCAGCATTTTTCCATATAGAATACAGTCTCTTGATCAACCCCTAGGAGTTTAGATGGAATTAGTTGACCAGGAAGATGTTGGTCATGTTGAGGTTCGAGGCGAAGAAAATTCCTTGTATTGTCTTTGCGATCATTAGTCATTAACAATCCTCCATCGCTTGTCGTTATGGCGTCAACGGTTGCTCTACTGACCTGACTGCATGCGATAAAACAACAAGAGTATCCGCTATGTTGCTTAACTTGTCTGATGAAACTTTTGTTTAGAACATACGCCATAAAAATGTGCGGATGAACGTCTGCTGTCCATCGTACCGAAGTGCTAACTTGCCGGCTACTAATAAGAACAACTAATTGGATTAGTGTTATGGAAGGCAGTTTGATGTTTCTTAAAATATCAACCACAAACTAATCTGTTATCTTTTCTTTTATCTAAATAAGTTTATATCTGTCAAGCCTAACTGTTTATTGCGTGTGAACATCATATATGACAATGGTTGGACTTTTGAGTCTCAGATAGATCGATCTGTACAGTCGAGCCACTTGTTAATGTTTACTGATTTATTTACGGTTTACCTACCTTAGGCGCTTTCAAACTTCACGAGTGGAACAATCCAGATTAATGGGTTTATACATATCAGGACCGAACAACGAACGGGGTTATCTGATTGTAAAACTTGCCTCGAGAAACACTCCCCATCGTAGTCGAAACGTTGGAGAATTACATCTGCCAACAACGCCGTGTTATTAATATTATATCATTTACAACAAAACCCTAGATTTATATTACTGGAAAAATGCGTAGCGTATTGCAAGTAACACGCATTTGAACTGAACTACGCTGCATAAATTAATTTAGGTATGAGTTGCAAAACGAAACATCTAAATTATGCCAGAAGAACAGAAGACCATGTCAAGCCCAGAGAGTATTAGGACGTAATGCTGATATGAAAACAAGAAAATGAAATGGCCAAATGATGACATTTTACGGGCGATTGTGCATCTTATGTTTTGTTTTCTCGCGCACAGAGCAATATGGTCAGGACACTAGTTAGTTCAATCTCATGCCCTAACTCAGTGTATCGCTGCACCTTGCATTCTTTTGAATGTATACAAATGGAAAGACATTAGCTATCTGTACTAAAATTATTCACTGTTTATTACTACGTAGTTGCGAGTACCTAGATAAAAGCAAACATATTTTGTTTATTGTGAATGATATAATATTAATAACACAGCGTTGTTGGTAGATGTAATGCGCCAACGTTTCGACTACCGTGGGTAGTCTTTCTCAAGGCAAGTTTTACAATCAATTTGATTGTCAAACATATTTTGATTCTCTAAAAATAGCTTTGGAAAATAAGCGTAAGTTAATTTTTGTTCACACAGCAGCTAGCCTGTATTACTTTAAGATATTGTGGTATAGGCTTAGCCATTTGAAATCTGGAATAAAGAAGGACTCAAGTCTGAGTGAAGCTTGACGGTTTAAGCTGTTTGGCCTTGTTGCCACAAAAATTGCAAATTATAGTATCACGTTTGATAAGGCTAGTTTTTGATTATGATTCATTAAGTTAGCTCGCAAGTCGTGTGTTTTGAGAACAGTTTTGAATAAAAACTCAGCAGGTGAGAAGAAAAACGATAGTGAACATACGCAACCGAGTACGTCTGAATTTTATCTTTTTTTCAAGTCCTAGACTGTTTAACGCGGAACTTGTTTGATCACTTTATACCTATTGAAATTAATGAATCGGAAAACCACTCGCCACTTGCACTGATAATGTCATCTCGACTGGTAACCGAACGCTTGTGAACTAACAACCAAGCTCAACCCTCAGAATCCTATGAAAATACCAAGGAAGTATTCACCATGGCAGAGTAGTGAATCAAGGAAACGGGTATCCGATTGTCCTTGAGATGGTCAAAAAGACTGCATATTTGATACCTCATACCTTATACACTCCAAACAAATTTTGCTATTTAACGGAAATGTCAAGAGCAAATGGTTTTGCATCCGAAAGGCCGCGGAGGTTTTTTAAACGCATGACATAACAAAGGTGAACTTTGAATTGAAATAATCAGCTTTGTCTACCTTATCGCGTTTTCCTTAAAGGTTTCTTACTGTTTGGCTAAATAAAAAAAAAACAAATAATGTATGCAAACGTGTCAGCAGGAGGTTCCTAGCTTCCTTGATGAGAAGCAGTTGTGTAAGCGTTGGATCCGTCTTGGTTCTACTTCATCAAAGTGGAGTTATGAAGAAAAACCTGACTTCATTTGCATGCATCTTTGTGTCCTCAAATGTGCATTTAGTGAAGGAGGAAGAAACAGTAAATAATAAAATGATTTTCTATTAGTCATGCACAGTTTTTTAAACCTGTGAGCATATTCTATAAAATTACCAATCTTACCGAATAGTAATTGTTCATAGCATAAAAGTAGTCATTCGAATCTTGATTCGTCACACCAATTGGTCATTCTCACCGGGAGTTCAGCTTTAGTTTAGGTTGTAAAGTGTTTTTTTATTTCATATTAAACGAATTGATTTTGCTCTTAAGTCTGTGATTGTGTATCGCTGATGGTCAAGTCACCAGGAAACATCTATACCGTAAAACGGACCAAACTTGAATGTGTTGTGTAAATATCTTCTAGGTGAACATGTGGTAAGATTCAGTGTATGCTTTAATAATTGCATGAATCAATACGCTGATGAACTGAGAAAAGCTTGATTTATTATATGCTCGAAAGCATTTTGGCATCTTACTGAGAGCCAAGAGGTACCTGAAGAGGACGATGCCTTGGTGTTACGGTGTGCAGTTTGGTGGACGTGAATAACGAATGGTGCCTCTGCGGGACTAAGCTTTCTGAACTCGAGAATTGGGGGTGATAGCCACCTTGCTCGATCAACACATAATGGAATGATCCAAGTTCACTGACGGTTATTGTATTTTAAACGTGATATGTATATATATCCTATTAAATCAGAACACAGATCACGTACCATCGGAAACAGTGAGTGAAGATGGGAACAGTCAAAAGCAGTGTGTAGAGTTCGCCGCACTTGACAGTTCTTCCATTCTCCACCTCATCGACCATCCATCAGGATCCATGATTATCCAACTCACTGTAGGGGATCGGGTATTTGTCTTCGTTCTGGCACGTTAGCGTAAACACCTGTGCGATGAAAATGAAACTCGTAGGACTTGCTCAGCAGAGGTTATTTGAGATGTCAATCAATTGGGAACATTTCGAGAAACGTTTAGGGCGAGTGGCCAACTTGGGATCTGGGGCACCCAACCTCGATCATGCTGAGGCATTTGAAGGCAAGAGGTATGACGCCGAAGCACCGAACGAACAAGAGTGCCACCAACAGAACTTCATGGATAATTCTGAATTGAATTGGACTAACGGTTAGGAAAAAAATTTTTTGTCTCAGAGAATAATTTATCATAAAACGGATGGTGTAAAATGTAGATGAAATTGTTGACCGTAACTGCAATGCATTTGAAGGGTCACGGTTATGAAATTCCAAGGAGTTTACTGGTGAAAATTCGAATTTCAAATAACCCTTTTGCAGTGTTTATATGCAGTTCATTGCTAAAGAAGCATGAAGAAATTACTGTACAGCTATTTCATCTAGTTTATTTGCAATTATCAGCAACGAATGTCTGCCGTGGCACAGTTTGATCGTCGGCGCCAAAGGAACGAATAACGGGTGTAAATGTGCATTCAAGAACCATCGGGTCTGGCTCTTTTTGGTTTGTTGAGCATCATAAGTACATGATGTGGCTCTTTCATTAACCACTAATCCTTGTATAGATAAAGACCATTGTACACTCGGCAATGAATTTTTATGTCTGTAAGGAAGTGAACTTTTGGCGATAATTGTTCAGTATTTCAGTCAGATAAATCCCATTAGAAAAAGCTCTACGCTATTTTAAATGAATCAGTCTTTAGATCGCACTCGATTACCCTTTCGGTCGTGTCTTTGAATTCCTTGACTTCGAGTTCCTCGTGAAGTTGGCTTTGTTTTTGCTGATCTGATTATTCCGCTTAGCTTTTGACCCAAGATTTCTTGTTGTGTACATAAAACTTAATCATAGGATAAAATTGTCAAAAAATACCACTCGTTTTTTTTTGCTAATCCTTAGTTGATCAGATTTCGTTGGTTCGTGGAAAGTTCCAGTTTGATAAGCAACCCTAGCGGCTTTGGTGACGTTGTTTCCCAAACTAATCAAAACAAAACTAGTTAGAATAAACCAGATCTTTGGCCCTTCTGTAGTTTTAATTGATATACTTAGTATTGATGAAAAATGTGGCGACATTTTTCTCGGTAGTCTTCATTCTACTTATGGCTGGCGGACTAAAATTCTCAGTCTAATGGGCTTTCTTACGGACACAGTAGTTGTAGGACTCCGCAAAATTTAGCGGTGTAGCGGTTTACAATGCGTGTCAATGCTTCGATCGAAGAAACAGACCTGAAAATGACCGACTGATCCTCTGGTGGAGAATGTTTCAGTGCTACGCAGATCCCCAACTATATTTTGATAATAAATGGCTCGCTCACGATGGTTTCGCGGAACCTAAACGTACAGGAATATGGTGTTTCTAATATCTAGTGAGGAGACAAGATCTTCAGAACCAAAAATCGCAATTATTTTTCTTTGTACAATAATTGACCCTGCACTAATGTGCTCTGATTTTGGTTACCTCATTAGGGGATCAAATAATAATGAAAGACTGAAAGATCTTTGGTAGAAATATGCTGATTATAAGAAAGTTATTGACTTCTGCATTTGGCCGCGTCGAGGATAGTTTCCTTTAATCGCGTTAGAGTATCCCGGAGTATCCCATCCGGATGACTTAACTCAATCTACTGGGACAGTCCATTGATTAATTATTTGTGCCTTTCTTCTAGGTCGAACTGATCGCTCTGGCCCATCTTCCAGTCATTATCTGCCTTGGGGATCACCATAAATTGGATTACATCTAGCACATTTCCCCAATCACATTAACCTTTTCAGCTTCAGTTCCTTTTAAATTTACGGACTTCTTCGTCCTAGTACCCTAAGCTTGACCTTTGCATTACTAATACACTTCTCCCAGCGTGTTTTAACAATACTCGGAAGCTATTTGTGTTCAAACAATGTTTGTCTCCGGACATTCTTCTTACCCCATTGTCAACTCTAAGAGACGCATAGCAGAATTTGTCTTGATGCTGGTGTGTGCACTTGACTTTTGGTCGGTAACCGGATATCAAGCCAATGCCAGAGAAGGCTCAAAATGGTAGACCACAACTAAGCGTTTTGCTTGAGGGAATGCACTTTATTCAATATGCAAACACCATGTGGTGTGTAATTGCCCGAATAACAGAACGTTCCTACTTCTTTAAACTGTTTTCCGTGAGGAGTGGTTCAGACAAACCCTGAAACGGAACTTTAAATTTCAGAGGTACAAACGCATCCCAAACTTGTCTACACTATCATTCAGAAAATAAAAATGTCTTCAGTGGGGGCACGAAATGTCGGGCTGTAGTTTGGATGGAGTTCTTAAAAAAACAATTAGGTGAAACCGTTGATTGACATCCGTTATCAGCTATTTGCTGCCATACCAAATAGAGTCCTGGAGTTTCGTCAACTCTAGTGCCAAAATTGTCACTGTCCTTGAGAAAGGACAACAAGCAACCATCTGGTCCAGCAACCGTATGCCTTCTCAGTACATCCTTGTGGCAAATGACTTTCATTTTTGAAGGAAACATGCTATCTAACCGCATTTTGTTTGTTACATGGATAAATAAAATCCACTATGGAAGCTGGCTAACCGAATTGCTCTCAAATGTGCTCTGCTCAATGTTCCAGCCGACATTGCTTAGAGTGGATTGGTGGGCCGTCAAACCACCAGTACTTCTAATCAGTCCGTAAAAGTTGCAATTATTACCGAATGCCACATTCTTCGCCATTATCCCACTTTTTCTCACCCACCATCGTATGCAGTCATTCGTCAGGCTCTTAGTCAACTGACTTCACAAGGATTTACGCGTATCATTGTATATTGCTTGCAGAGGTCGAAACTTCAAGCGCTGAACAGAATGAAAAGCGTCGAAGATATCCATCGTTTGCGAGATCCGCATGGTCTGGATGGTTGTGTACGCTAGGATTTTAATCATTTGAATGCAACGATAATGGCCTAGAAGGCTGTAAAAGGGAATGTTTTGGGAAGTTTCCATGTAGATATGACTGTGAAGGACAGGTGGTTTTAACTTTGGGTGCGTTCACAGACTTCGAACAATCGAAAGTAAACATGGTTCAGGGAGTGGTTGGAGTTCACAGATGTGGAACAGAATGGTTGGCAATCCTTGACCGAGCCACAGCACCAACGGAACAACGGCCCTATAGTGGATCTGAACCCAAAGCTGTGAGGACAATAGAGAGGGTCAGGTGGATTGATACTGATTTTCATGAGAAAGGTTTATTTTTGCTAGAAACAGTATCTGGTCGGGAAAAGTTGAATGAGACGATTGTTGCTGTCAATTCGATCGGCTAGGTCAGCAAATGGGACTCCTGTGCAATTTTACGTCTCTCCAAAAGAACTAAATTTGGCGTTGAAACCACCATCAATAAACGTAGATACACATTTCGAATTAGTCGGAAGAAGTCTTGATAGAACTCGTCTTTAGTTTTATAAGATCTACAGTCGGTAGGAGCATACACAAACTAGAAGAGCAAACAATGACGCTTCAATCGATTACTGTTGACGTGTGCATACACCAAATTGGAGAATCCTACCTTATGTAATCTCAGGGATTCAAACAGCCTAACCTCCACTGTGCTTTCGTAAAAATGTACTTTCTATCATCTGTGTGAATAACACTCCAAACACAAGAGCCAGACTAGCAGTCATGTGTCGTCGTTCTGAATGTTGGCCTTGGTTAATTGACAAATGATTTTTGACGAATCACCGTGTAATTTTGAAATGGACAGCGCTAATGCATGGTTTAAGTAGGATTCTTTTTTTCCGAAATCAAAGTGGTTACCTTCCCGTGGGAAAGAAAGACTAATCACACAAATCTGTCAAATCGAAATAATTTTAAAATGAATGATTGTGCGGCTGAAGTCATCAGCAATCAGTTGTAAGGTGCATTGTGTTTCCGATTTAGGAAATAGCACATTCAAATCAATCAGGTACTTGGGTCTAACTACAGATGGGAATGGGTACTGTGAGAATGTGTGGTTACGATTCGTCTATAATGCTAAAAACTTTTGGGGAGTCTGGGGCCCTAATCCTGCGTACTGTTGAACATACGCATGAAAACAATGAATGCTGAATTCGCGTTAATACATCTTGAGCATACAGGTCAATCATATGACTTTGAGTACGAATAGGCAACCGGCAAAGGGCAATTTCCGAGAGTTGAGTGCGTACGAGACCCGAAAGTATTGATAGTAGCGAACAGATCCTAGCGCTGGTCAAGTGTGAGACTGTCTTTTCGGTATGTTAGATGCGGACAGCAAGGAGGGATTCCCAGCCAGCATGCTTGAATTCCTTTGTCCAGATTGTTCTGTATCAAGTGGAGATTCCGTGACGGTTTAGAACGAATCTGTGTGTCATATAAGGGAAAGGGATTAATTAACGTGTGCCAGCAGTTAGCCTATTCCTTAAATGTGGTTGATGGGGACGGTGTAATTTTATATATATATATATATATATACATATGTATGTATGTGTATATCACATCTTTATGGCAGAGGAAATGACTAATGTGATCTATTCTGCCATATCCAATTCTGATATCTCTTCCGCGAATCTCACGGTGACAAGACTATGTTCCAAAGATGAACCTGTTGGAAGCACTACAACCTTAGAGATAGGCCAGACGACTGCTTGTAAGCTGAAAGTTGGTGGTTTGGATTGACTATATTTGACCATTATTGATTTTGTTTCCTTCACAGTCTTTCCTAAACTAAACGACAATTTGTAACCGCCGTCTAAGCCATTATTATTACTGTTATTATTACTATTATTACTCAAGCTTTCAAAGCAAATAAAAATTGTATTATAGAGATTTGTAAAGGTTCGAATACATAAAATAAATCTTTTGGTGCCAAAGTAGATGCCTCTGACTCAAACTGGCTATTTTTATTTGGGCTGTGACGCATACCGATCATCCTTGTTCTCGTGCGTCAACCCACATCAATATCTCCTACTCATTGTTTTTTCGTATTTAGTCTATCGTGACCATTGTTCAGCATGATTATCTCAGTGAAACCGTTGGATGTTAGTCTTACGCTGTCAGATTGCGTTTGATTGTGCTCGTGCGTGCGTGCGTGCGTGCGTACAATTGTTTGGTTTATTAAACACGCACACGCATTCAGCTCAATGCGGTAATTTGCCACGATCGATTTGTGCAATTCATCCTCACTTTCATGTGTGTGCTTCCTAACATTCAATGTCTATTTCTGTGCCGTGCTTGTTTGCCTCTTTATGGCGTGTGCATGTGTGTGCGTGTGTGTGTGTGTGTTTGGCGTTTACAGCATACCACTGCATCTGTGCTCAAAGCATGAGGGCATCCAAAACACACGTGTTAGGCGGTGAAGACGATCCTGCTGGTAAGGACGATGGCCTCGAGGATGACGGCGACAATTAGAATGAACAAAAATGAACACGAAGTAGAGATGGTAAACGGAAGATAAAAGGACCGGTGGAATTAGAGAAGGAGAGGGAGAGTGAGTGAGTGATTCCTAGCGTTTCAACAAGTGAAGGGAAGTCTGTGGAAAGGAACGGTTTTTGACCCTAAGATAACACAGTTCATAGCGAATCGTATGTTTCTCGGATCACTGCGCTCCTTAGTGAATCTGTGTATCGGCGCGCATACGTTTGTGCATGTCCAGCGGACACTTTCGCTTAAGCTGGTGCGTAATTGTGAATGGTTGCAATTGCTACGTGCTACTCGGTTGTCGAATTTTAATCGCATCTGGGTAATGAACAAAAACCGGGAAAAGTGGTTTTATTTCCGTAACTAGTGCATTTCTCAGATGGCTGACAATAATGAATATGAGATTAAAACAGAAATGAAGTTTACTTTTCTGATCTTCAGCTTTGTGTAGATGTGACGGGCAGTTCATACACGTCAAGGTCTACACGGGCCCTATACGGAGTGATAGGTTGATTTGGTTTTGAACACTTTGTACCAGTGTCTATTCTTGGTGTGACTACTAGACAGTGCAAAAAGAATCTGGTGTGAAAGTTTTCTTCGCATCTCGGGATTGTTTATTTACTTAGCCGGGTAATGTAATGAGAAACGTTTCAATACTAGCTAAGATGACGGGGGGCATGACATCTCTGGGATTTCCATTCAGCACTGCAGAAGACGCCAAATTGGATAATCGGCGTGAAACCAAGCATGAATCTGTGAATACGAGCTGGTTTTGACAATATATGATCCACTATCCACTATACCTGAGGTTCAAAAAACCAGATGAGAGACACAAGCTGAAGTTTGAACATGCAAATTCGTCGATGAAATTGGGACAGTGTATTCAAACAAAATTTCCCGGAATCTGGTGTTCATAACGATGACCGCCTAGACCTTATACACTTGCGTGTGTCGTTAATGAAGTTCACGGCCTATTTCAACGGTGGTGTAGACAATGAAGAACGCAACTCCTTGGTGTGAAACGATGTCGGAAAGAAACATTCACGTAACTTCCTTCACTTGTGTGAATTTCCACTAGCTAGTAACACAGTGTTGTCGGTAGGGTGTGTGATAATTGAACAATGTTTCACCTACCGCGGATATCCTTTCTCAAGGCCTGACTTGTGATGTCATTTGAGCTTCTCACGCGCCCCTCAAGTAAACATTAGGCTGTCATCAAAAGACTGAATACGATCGATAGGCGACTCATTCGCATCGACCGAAAACCAAACAAACATGGATGATGTTAATTGTTATCTCCTGATACAATGTCTCTGATCAAACTGCCCAAATTTGTGAGCATATCGAAATTAGGATTTTGATCGTGGACGTTGCAAAAATCTGTTTGGTCTAATCGAACGTAAAGTGAGCGCCATGAGTCGGGAATAAAGTCCGCTCTTGGAAAAAAGGTTCTCTAACATTACTTAAGCTAGTTACGTCTTCCTCTCGAGAGATCTTTGGATTGTAGAATGTATATCGCAATGTATGCGAAGTTTGAGGGTATGATATGGATTGGATGTAAGTACATTTTCAATTTGAAGATTCCCATTCATCATGTACAAACTTAAAGTTTGTGACTGAATGTTCAAAGCAAAATATCTCATGAGCTCACTTGATCTTGGGTCATAGAAAACACATAAATCCAAACGACCAAACATAAAAATGCTTTCAATGCTTCAGCTACATTTCAGTTCTTGGGCTTCTTTTATGTCGACCAATTTGCGGGCCAGTGCAACCGAGTAGGTGTGTACAAACCCAAGCATCTCACATTCTCTCCTGTTTTGTCTTCACTACGAAGCACCAAACACGACGATTATTTACCCACATACTATCTATGAAGCATTCTGCTAAAAAATCGCAAGAAACGTTACGCACTCCTAGTTCCCTTCGGAAACTTTTCTGGCTCATGCGACTCGCCTATAAACCTCAAGTGTTTGGTACTTAACTCTGATAAATGATGTCATCAGCATGATGTTATTGTAAATAAATAACAAAATCAGTTAGTAAATTTTGGTTACCTTATTTGTTTACGAAATAATTGAATGCATGAAGTTTCACGAAGGCGAATTGTGGTCAATAAAACGCTCTCAAAGGGAGAGATTTCGAATCGTCGATCCTCACGTTCAGACTCCATGTAACTATTTGTTTGTTGAAATTCGCCATTTCACGCCAGACCTAACAATCGAAACATTTCAACTATCATCCATCATTCGACGGAGTTGTTCAACTTACAGTAGTCCTCTTGTCGGGGAATAATCAGTTATCAAAGTAGCCACTGCCAAGTAGTCAGGATGTCTGAATGCTTTCTAGTGTGAAAAGATATCTGTTCACCTAGGCCTGTTGTGGGGAAAAAAAGTGTCCATCACGGAAAGTGATCATCGTGCGGACAAACTATCTGGGCTTGTACAAATCTTTGTAACGAAAATTTGCTATATTTATTATATGTTGTTGGTGATATTTAAACAAGCCGGGAAGACTGGTCAGACGGATAATCTAACAGCCAAGGTTTTTCGACCTGATTCGTTTTACCCAACGTTCCACCCTCATGCATGGAGTTCAGTATATGCTTACAATTACTCAAAAGTAATTCTGAAATCTCCGACTATGTGTGACCTCTCACTTTGTAAATCGGAACTATTCTGCTTCTTCGATCGATCTTCAGACGTTTCTTTCCTTTCCTTGCAAAAGATGATCCATCGGAAAATTAATTTATGTTTTTCATCAGTTAGCCTACTACTCGCTACAAATTCGTCGTATGTTAAAAATCGCTTTGGCGTAAATTTGTTCATTATTGGCCAAACTTCTTGGCGTAGATATTCCGGTCACTCGTAGGAAATGAACTACTGGCAGTTCGTAACAATGAGATATGACCGGTGCATCGATTTTATCGTCTTCATTGTAGACTTGGATGAACAACAATAGAATACCATTAATTTATTTTGTACATGCTGGAAAGTGTACTTTTCTCGAACAAATTATTGAAAGTGAAAACATTCGGAAGCTACGATTTTGTCTCGTGTTTTTCAAAGTCACATATCAACTGTTTGGGTGACCGTTGGATAGACAAGGGATTTCACGTTTTGGTTTCAGCTCTCTGAAACCCCATACTCAAGGCCTTGTCCGTAGTTAGAAAAGTCCGTTCAACTATCAACGGTTACGGGCCTAATCAATTCGGTTTGTCATGCGGTGATTTTTCTTCCCGTCAGCTTGATCCGTAAAACCCCGTGTTTCGGGTTGGTTTGGAAAAATGTCGGAGAGGATGCAGTTTTCCCTTCAAAAAATTCACATATTGTTGTTTTCGACCGGGTCAAGATTAGAGAAAGCGATGGCCGCGATCGCCAACGGGAAACCTCCGAGTTTTATGCATTGAATTGCATTAAATAGACAGTTAAAAATTAGGTCTGGAGTACTTATTAACGGCGAGGTTGTGTGTTTCGTGTTATCAGCAGAAAGTAATTTGTCAAAAGTATTCCTGGTTTGTGTCAAATAAATCCGAGCTCTCTGGAATGCCGACTTCAGGATGCAATGACTAAGTCCGATCAACTCGTTGATCTATTGATCGGATCAGCTTCACATAAAAGGATAGAGAGATTCTTTCCAGATTTCATTTTGTTCAATCCCAGTGAGTCAACCAGCACGAATTGGACTCTGATGCGTGTTCACTGTTTCTCCAAACCAATTGCTATTCCAACGTGCCAAGTTTTTTGTTCCTACAATAGAAAACAACATGAGAGACAAGCAATAAGACACCAGGATGAGTATGCATGTTACACGAGAATGAACGTTTAAACCATCGGTGAGTTTCTCAGTGGTTCACTGAGTTCCCATTCATGTTCACATTACAGTGTATGCTGAACTACATTTGTCTTTGTCTTAACCGGGACGAACACACTGATTTATTCGTGGTTACTAGCAATGCATCAAATGTTCAGAAAAACTGGGCGAGAAAATCCGGAACAAAATGACTATTTGAAGTTGTTCAGGTTGAAAATGAACACAAGATCTGCTTGATCTGATGTGACCTGTACGGTATCTTTCTAATTGCGGGCAACTGAAGTTAAGACTGATCGATTTTCTGTGAAGGAACCATTCGTGCTCGGTAGTGTAACTCCAGAACGTTGTGGACAAAGTTTTATCAGATCACAATCAAGACCATATGAGCCTTTGCAGGAAGCTCAATATGTTACAGGCAGTGTCTGATGGGGTCCGCTTGCGTAATTTGACTGGGTCATCGATGTGATTCACTTGATAGTTGGCTGAAGTCTTTTACCACGCTCTGTTAGTTCACTTGATCTGGTAAACGTGCGGGAAGAAACTGTGCGTGGTCTCTCTCTTTCTGTGTATATATGTGTGTCCGTAGTGTGTATCAGCGGTGTTTGTGTGTGTTTGTGTGTGTGTGGGCTTGGTTCTTCCCCAACCCCGGGTTGACTAACTGTCAACGTTTGGATCCACTAAAATCGTATCAGACACTTTGATAATGTGCATGAGTGTTGACCATTCCCCAAAAATAATCAAAGGGAACTAGTACCATGTTCATTTTGCCTTAGCGGTTGCATGAACTTATTGTAGAAAATTCTGATTTGGTGATCTGTGTGTGCACTCATCTGAAAAGTTTTGCTAACTCCAACGTTCCCTGTCATCCTAGCTGAGACGTACTAATTTCATGTACAACAGAATGTATAAATATATTGTTCAGTGAAAAAATACTCAATTAAAAGATGTTCACATTTACTGTTTCGGATGAGAAACGCCGAACTCTCATGGTACTTCATCAAAGTCTGGGACGTGTCAAAACCATGCTTTATGTTAAACCATCTTGAAACTTGTTCACAGTTTTTCGGTCAGGTTTATTATTCTGATGTGTTTTCTTTTTGTTCTCTGTTTCTCAAGTAAAAATCTCTTAAACAAAGTGATTTTACAAATGTTAAAAAGTTCGCTACCCGGGTTGTTTCTGATTCACTAATGAAGCAAAAGTTAGCTTGGCTCATCGGTGACCTTGTACACTGAAAATGGGATCACGTGTGAGCTGAGTAGCTATGTGTATTCAAGCGAAACTGGTGACACATTTAAGTAGAGGTTTTCCTATCAAAAAGAAAATTCTATCACGCGGAACCGTTGACCACATTTCTATGCAGCTTATATGAACTATAAACATTGTGTAAAATGGTGAGAACGATTTTTAACTCCAAGAATGAATGTCATTACGAAAGCGTAACAAAAAAAAACAATTCTAGATATGGGAATCTGCATTTCACGGTGGAAATTCGAATGACCAACTATTTAATGTCACGTGTGCTTGCAAATGATGGACTTTTCCCAATCAGGCAGATGAGCCCCTGTGTGTTTGCATTCTCGTGACACAACACTGCAAGTTGAGTTTGACAAAACCGTCCAATCTTTTGTGCACTATATGATATGATGATATGATAATGACCTCGCGAAAGAGCCCACTTGCATTTTATTCGAGCAATTAGAGATTGATTTACAAGAAAAATGACACCGTTGGTTGTGGTATGAACATCTTTTTTTACCGATAAAAGTCTCGGTCATTTGACGATTTGAACTGGGGACCTCGTGAGCAACAAAATTGTGATTATCCTGATGAAATTTGGTACACCTTTCATCATAATTTGTTTGAGAGCAGCTGGTCCGATTCCGGACACGCCATACAACAATAGTGATTCACTAAGATTTGTGCACAGTAGCGGCAAAAAGTTTGTTTCGTCTTTATTCTGGATCTAATTGCTATGTGAACGGCTGGATAAACACCTACCTGAAGCATGAGACCAATTTTGCAATTCTTGTTTATCAACATATACACATTCGTAGAATATTGAACGATTGACTGCCTGAAACCTTGAGGGGTATACGTGACCAGGTTAGGATCATAAGATGTGCGATAAGGGCAACGATGACTGTATGATTGACAATCGTTACAAATGTTACTGACTGATACGTTAAGAATAGTTGTTCAATCCTGACTGAAATGGATACGATTGAGGAGGATTCATTGATTCATTCTCAAAGCTATTGTCTACAGCGTTTGGCTACCTATTTCAAAATGCAGCTCACCCGATTCTTCCGATGATGTCGTCGACGGACATAATGTCAGAACATAGCAAACCGATATCACGCATGGTGGCTTTCAGGCAGAGTAATTATTATGGGAATGGGGAAAAAATGGCAGACCACCACCGAGTGGAATATCCCAGTTGTCTTTCAAATATGACGGAACGATGCCAGCTTCGGATTTAACAAAAGAAAAAGAAAAAAACTCTTTTGGAAGAATCAGTTTGGTTTCACAATCATTCGGAGTTGTATTCATCAGATCTTTACGATAAATAAATGCTGATGAACGTGTATACTTTTTGTAGATCAATAAACAATCTGTCTTCCTGGGTCTAAAATGACCTAAAAGTCAGCTGATTTTTGTCCATTTACTTTTCGTTGGTTCTTTACCCAATAAAACGCCAATTTACATGGATTCAAGAAGAGATTTTGGTGGCTCGAAGACTGTCGAACTTGGAAAGCGTTCGACGATTGTGAGATTGGAACCGAAAACATCCAAACCATGATTTTGTTCGCTTTATCATGAAACTACGCCCGATCGTCTCGTGTGAGAATAGTGGAAGTGGTATTTGTGCAGACAGGAAACTGACTGACTTGGATTATGCAGACAATTTTGTACTGCTGAGTGAATACTCAAACACGTTTTTCTCAGCTGCTTAAATGACGGTTTGGGTACATTTGAAATGCGTATTGCTTCCTCGAAATACGGGGTGCTTTGCAGGGCTAGGTTGGCTCAAAGCCGCACCTAATTCTAGCGGGGGAAATTGGGTTAGGTTGACGAATTTGATTACCCGGGTAATTATATCTCACCAGGCGGCCGTAAATATGGTTAAGTGTCTTTGAGCACACAGAAGACGCAGGTGGTATTCACCAATTTGAGGCGTCTTTGTCGCCGGCGTGACATCCCGCTACCGCTAGTAAGTCGCGTACCATGGCCACAGTGAGATCGGTCTTGTTACATGACTCAGAAACATGGTCACTGAGGGCAGAAGACAGGCGAAGACCGTCGGTATTTGAAAACCGGTAGAAAATGGTGGGAGAATTTTGTCAGTAACTCAGAGGTTAGACGTAAAGCACTGAGTCAGAAAAGGTCATGATCGTTTACTCGTATTTTGCACATGGCTACAGAACGGCTGCCTCGTTGTTCGGTGTTGTCCAAGACAGGTAATGTTTAGAAGATGGTTCAAGGGAGTCAGTCGATGACACGGAAAAAATATATATGGAAACTGTAGCCAGCAGACTGACTCGTATAGTTGCGGTTAGACTACCGGTTTGGGATCCATAAGACATTTTCAAGTGACGGCTGGAGACAACAAATGACAAGGCTCAGTTTCGCAGTCAGTGGCGTACATGAAATCGGAAAATTTGATCCTTCATATTGTTTTTCAGCTTATTAGTTTGCATTTGATCTTTCACTACTCCTCGTTCTCTTATCTTCGTTGGGTATGGAAGCACATGTATGCAAATGCAATGGTTGTTGAAACCGGAAACTGAATGCCTGACCGCCGCCGCTCTTGCAGTTGTCTAACACTCACGGAAGTTGTTGCTAGATAGATTTGTTCTTCTGTCATATTTCCACTTTGAGACCTGCACTAAACTTTTCACATTGAGTTCAACAAGTTCCGTTTTGAAAATCATTTCTCATTGGACTGTGAAACTGAACGCATCCTTACATCAGATTTATGGCGTTGATTTTGGTTCAATCTTTAGGCTGCCAATCTTTGAACGAACGGACAATCCTGTACTCCCCACTGAAGGTGCACACAGACTGCAACTATTTTATGGACACTCTGAAAAACTCTTATTCAATACTTTGAGTTGCCTTTACGCCACTGACGAACAAATCTGTGTTGAAGCAATTTGTTCACTCTAGAATGAAGAGTTCAATGATGCATTCGTTACTAATCAAGAATGCCTTGTATTCTGATGACTTAGTGAGTCGTGGGCTGGCCGGTCGTGTTGTAGCACCTTGAATTTCCGCTGAGTCTCTGTGCTGGGGCATTGGAGAAGAGATCTCATCAAGTACTGCGGAAACTGGAGCAGCTTCCAGCAATCTACCACACTCGTGGCTTTCTCTCTAGGGAAACGGTCTTCTGCTTTACGATTGCTAGACATAGATTATCTGCGTTGAGGATGGCCGGAGACTTCCTGTGTTCGACCACCGATGTCTCCCAGGTATCACTCATCTCTGGTTAGAATATTGGGTGCACAATGACGAGGAGAGTGGTTGAGTGTTGGGTGCATCTAGCCGTCCTCTGACTGAGATAATCACTCTATGTCACTTCAGTGGACACGTACTGTGTGTGCCTGCCCATCCTTTACCACTTTGTAATCCTTTTGCACTTGCTGGGCGAGGCTGGAGGAAGTGATGTGGTGGTTAGGCTGTGAGTGGGATTAGATGTCTGGCAAAGCTAACTTCGGTTTTCGCCTCGGTTGGTTCTTCCCGTATTTCTGATTTGAGCCAATGAAATGAGGATTGTTGTTGGTTAGAGACGCTGATAGATATGAATCAGAATCGGATTCCGCGGCACGAATGCTGTGTGACTTATCTGTAGAACTTATCTCCCTTAAAAATAATGCGAAACAACCGAAAAGTCACTGAATATATATGGTATTAACACAGAATACACTTGGTCTGTCGTGGTTTATTATTTCTCCCTCCTTGTTTGTCCGTCCTCTGTGAAGTTCCAATTACATGTTGTTCTGTTTGCACCATGCCTGTTTGCAAGACGATGGAACACATGCATATCTAGATATATAATACATTGATATATGCGTGTATTATATATATAATGCGTGTGTATATGTAGATTCTAATCCTTCTACAGCCCAACCAATTCGCTTTATTTCGACACCATCCCGTCCTAGATAACAATGTACTGTGTCAAACCATTATCAAAATAAAATAAAAGAAAACTGCTATTCGGACAGTTTCGTTTCATCAAATGACCGATCCTCCTCATGAACACATAGGGTTTTATAACCATTAGCCAATTTGAAGTATTTATTGCGTTGATATACGAGGTAGTTCGTAGACTGGGGGCGGTTGCTTCTGTCTGTCTGCGGACCAGAATGGCAGTCACCACGGATGGGATATAGACGGCCAGCATCGACCTTAGAACACTGATATCATTACAGTCTAGTTCATGTTCTACGAGCAAATTATCTCACCTAATTACCGTTGATATTCGAGGCTCTTAAGTGTTCAATTCCCTAATGCACCAAAAAGGTGCATGCAGGTTTCTGTCTACCACTTCAAAGCATAACCTTGTTCACTTGTCAAGTTCGGTTGAATGATAACTAGTTCTGTAAAAAAAACAACAGCTGATATTGTTGGTTTTCCCTACCTTTAAACAGCAAAGAAAGCTCAGTGACCATAATTTATAATTAGGTTTGGAGTTCACTCACCGTTTTGTTGGAATCCAACTATTAATTGCCGACGATTAGACCGCGAGTGTTGTCCAACGTGGGTTAAGTGACACGACCTATTCGCCCAAGTGACACTGGTCCCGGATTGATCGACTGAAAATATGAGACGATTTCTGTCACTCCCTTCCGACGGCATCAGTTGCACGCATGCAGACCGGATAACCCTATCGAAACTGAATAGTCACTATGATGGTGATAGCTGGATCCTTACTGGCACTGCCATATGTTTGAAGTTCATACTTGTAAAGGGTTATTAGTGTAAATTGTTACTTGTCGTTGTAGTGAACTCCTGCTGTGGGACTGTAAACATTGATATACAGATTGCATCTACCGTTCGCCCATAGTTCATTTTCCGTTAGATGTTAGTCTATTTTTTTCCATTCAAGGTTAGATTATAACCTACTGTTCTCCTTCATCATGGTTTTGTTAGCCGAAAATGACAAATCAAATTTTCTGTCAACCGTATGGTTTTCTCCAGCTCCTTGAAGGACAGTCCATGGTATCTGTGGGAACTGAAAGTAGCTAGCCAAGTTTATTCAAAGGACTCGGGGACGTTTGAGTAGCCCCTTTGTTGAATGATGACTAAATGCTCTAACTGAGCATTGAATTATAACGATTTAGTCACAGTGCTCAGATCGTTTCACTCATTACATTATCCTATGGGTGTTCACCCACTTATGCAAAAGCCGGTGTGTACGTGTGAACTTCAGTGATCGATGCTCTCGTGATTATTGTTTTTTTTTCGCTTCTTGATACGGCTGGTTTACTGTTACTGAATAGTGAATGATTATTTGTTATTAAGTCAGGTGTTGATGGTTGAAAGGACTATTTGGAGAAAGCTTCAATGACGAGACGATATTTTTGTCCCAAGTATGGTCTTGGCAATTACGGTTACTAATTGAGCGTTCTCCTTCACAGTCATGTACTGGTTACTCCTGGTGTAAAAAGTTACAATCTGAAGTTATGATTCAACAATAATAGTCTTGGATGAATTCTTTCGTTTTTGCATCCGTGTTGCAAACCACATCAGCCGCCCAAAACTACAAATGTGGCTCGGGCGGAGGATGAACAAATACGAGTAGAATATCTTAGCCGTAAAATCATTCATTCATGTTCATTCGTAAAAATATATTTGCCCGTCAAATGTTATATAATGTTGCGCGGTTCTGTGATTGGACTTGACCGCCCGTTGCCAAAGTGATAGTCGCCAAATTCCCGTGGTGAGTGATTTGAACAGAATTATAATTGAGATTGTTGGGAAGAGGTCATGTGGGTATTGTACTCGTTCACGATGCTCAAAAATGAGATTTTTGTGGGTATGAAAAACAATACATCGTGCAAGTATGAGCATGATTGATCGAAAGAGTAGGGAGTATTCATTGCCTAATGTCTAGCGCTTACGTCAAATATCCAAAGTCAGAATCATATGTTCTCTCTCTAAATGTTAGCACTGACCGATCGACTGATGAGTTTTCGGGAATGCTGGTTGTGTTACTTGAGACAGGTTTGTCATTTATACACCCCACTAAGTGCTCTCTATATACTAAAATATGTAGATATGTATATATATTATATATTTACGAATCTATAAGTAAGTCTAGCTTATGCGCCGAAAACACGATCTAACATAGTCAGTAAAAACAACTCTTTAACCACGTGATCCTCTGACTTGACGTTCACGAATTCGAGAAAAGTTAAAGTTAGCACTGTCAGATGGGAACATTGTTCTGTAGTTACCAATCACAGTCTGATTTACTGCAACAAAACCGGACTGGAATGAAGAGCATTTTTTCCATCTTATCGAAACGTTTCTGCTTGCAATGGGTCAAAGAATCCAGATAAAAAACGTGACGAACAAATTCCTGGCTTAATTATGGCTGAGCAGTAAGCATGATTTCTATTGTATTGTTGCAGTCTGACATTCGATGTGTTCCGGATGTTGCCTAATCATTGGCAGTGTTCGATTTGTCTGGCTTTTTACAATGAATCGGGAATGATGTTGAGTAATGTGAGGCCGTCAACTCTGACATTCGACTCCAGCTAGGTCTAACTGAATGGTTTCAGCTTATTATTTAGCGCCAATTTTTCTAATGAGTTGATTCCGACAATCTAACCGTGGCACATATAAATGTGCACAGGCTGTCTCTCGTGTATGAGCATCAAAAAGTGTGACTGAGAATCCTAATTCTGAGTTGTTCTGGGCTGTACCGAACGTTTTCATTGAGAATATCCGTATCCCGAACCACAGCGTGGCAAACAGTAGCAAATCATGTACTTCATGAAAGATCGTAATTTTTTGGTGCAACCTGAAATATCCATGCTTTTGATGCGGTAACGCTCAGATTTTGCAAACGTTAGTGTATCGACTATTAGAATGGAATGGAACTAATTGAAGGAAGTCTACGGATATGTCATCCAGCTCGATTATTGATCGTGTCACGTGCCAGTTTGAAAGGTTCGCGTAAGTCTCGTGTTATCTGACATATTGAAACAAAAATGTATTATCATCGAAACAAATGTTATTTCGGGAGTAACTAAAGAAGTATTTGTAGTATATCTTATTCTCCAGTTCCGACTGGCATCACCGTTGGCTTTGACACTCCATTACGAGGCCGATTTGAACGTGGCAGGAAACCTGTCACAAGGGAAAACAGCACAATAGTAAAACCATAGTGTGATGATGAACATGTACACCAACACACGTTAAATATTTTTTGTTTGCATCACGTGATTGAGTATTCTACCATAAAGCCTGCATGTTCCTGTGTTGATAGATCGATTTATCCAGGATGAATTTCGAATCTGTTCTCTGCATCCGTCAATGGTATGTGGTTGGACAAAACTGCAGAATCATACGTCTGGGAATGACTAAACTTCATTCCATATTAGAGAATTGCAAGGCTGATCGAATGCATCCGTCGCCGTTTTTTTTTGTCACATGACTGTGGATATGAAAATGACAACAAAACGTTCTTTCACAGTTATACCATGAGTTTGTTTGTCAGACGCCGGAAGTTCGCAACTGGTTTGCAAAAGCACTTTATTTACCTACTTCATATACTCCGTATACTTAGCAAATCCAAATATAAAATTATCAAAGCCGCGTTGAGAACCAAGATAACCCCCCCACTATGATTCACTGTATTTGTGCCTAGGCTATATAATTGTTCAAATGACCTCGTGAATGACTTGACCTGAGATAGGGTTGCGTTCTCGAACTTTACTTCGTCACGCTTGTATAGTTATTGGAATTCCCAAGTACATACAGTCAGAACACATTAATTGTAGAGGCGCAGTGTTTAATTTTTATACTTAATTTACTCACTTAACAGAAACGAGATTGCACAATAAGATCATGGTCCAACAATCGATCAGTCAATTCAAACCTAATCCAATTAGTCACGTTTGGTGTTTCTTGTTAAAACCTGTTCTAACGAGCCATTCAGCAAGAAGACTTCGTTGCCCAAAATAAAAATAATAAACCTATCTCTTCTAGTGGTTCAAATCAGTGATTTGTATGGAACATCGTTGATTGGAGCTTATAATACCTTCTTGGACTGCACGATGCGAGTCCACGCCTACCCCAGTGGTTTTGTGTTCACCGAGTTTGACGTTTCGATCGCAAACGACTCATCCTCGGTCCGGGTTTTCCATTGTCATTACCCACACAAACATGAGGATTAGACAGTTTGATCTCGTCTTCAACTGAGTACTCACTTCAAATCAGTACTTCCTATTAGAACAGTTGTTATTGAGCTACCCAAGTCTTTTGCTAGCAAGGCGATCGGCTCGTCAAACGATTGTGAACGATGCAATTTAAATGTACCATGTACCCAACCTTGGCAATTGGAATTTCAACAAAGGAATATTTACGAAAATTCCAGTTTATTAACTATTGGTGAATGGGGACTTTGATCATGACGTTAGCAACAAGTTTGTCCCACATGCTAGGGTCTTGTTTGAAACTCGGTCGGCACGGTCTGATGCTGATAGTTCCTCACAAGTGAAATAACTTTGCTTCTTTGAATCTACCCATCCGGAAAGTGAGAACCAAACTAAATAGAAAAACGAAGTAGGATTTTTTTTTACCTCACGTCCTATTTTGGCAAATGAAATGCACAGGAAAGTGAGAAGTGGGTATCGTCTTACGCAAAGAATTGGACACGGCTGATGACAGGTAGTTACTTATTTGTTGAACAGACAAATGCAGTTAGAGGTGGTTGGGGAAATATATATCATAAAAATGGAGGAGTTTGGACTTTGTATTCAATGGTCATGATACGTGGTCACGTGCTGTTTTTGAATTCAGTTCAACTCGATGTGTTTCCATAGTTTTAAATATTTCATTTCGTGCCACAAACGCATGATAAATTGCTAGTATACGTCAAACAACTCTTGACAGCAAAAGCTAGCTCTGTCAGTCTGTATCGGGAACTGAATAGTTCTCCATACTTTTCGATGACTTGTCTTATAATCACGAGTTTTCTCTTCGTTCTAGCATACATCTTAAGTTGTCAAAATATGTTGAATGTTACGTTTGCTTGTTCTCGGTCTGTTTACCCGACCGACCCTTCTTTCCTTAATATGGAACCACTCTCCAGGTTAGACTCCGTCAAGCACTTGGGAATTGCTATTGACAAAAACATGATACGGTTCTCCTATATTTCCATTTGTGTTAAGAATCCTAAAAGACTATAATTTTACATAGAAAGACTGCGGCA
Source organism: Fasciolopsis buskii (assembly GCA_008360955.1). Classification (NCBI taxonomy): domain Eukaryota; kingdom Metazoa; phylum Platyhelminthes; class Trematoda; order Plagiorchiida; family Fasciolidae; genus Fasciolopsis; species Fasciolopsis buskii. The sequence goes on from LUCM01006803.1 coordinate 57,906, forward strand.
TTTCCAAGTTGAACAAAACACTATCTCCCTATTTGTTTACCTGTGTTTTTTGCTCTCCTTGGATGCTCCGCTGTCACTTTTCCTGGTTTGTTCAGAAAAGACTCTAGAACCTGTCGTCGTGTTTTTTCAATTATTAGTAGTATATCTTGCATTCCACTGAAAGAACATTGCATTGAACTGTATGACAAGCCTTTATCCGAGTTCGAAAAATTTTCACATAAAATTCTTTCGGATCCGTCCCATTCCTTACAAATCGATTTTTCAAATGCCGTTCTCATACCAGGGCACGTTCTACCTCCCGCTCTATACCCTCTCGTATAAATATCTATAGGAACTCAACTGTTTCCTGCCTAGCCCGAATTCTCATCAGTCGGGAGTAGGTTGTGACTAATTTTCTACACAGTCTCTCGCAACTTTAGGTTTTTTCATTTTTCACTCGACTTATTTCCATTCTGTATTTTTTGACGAAATGACGAATGCGTCCTTCATGACTGAAATGCGGAAACATTCGTGAGCAAAAGTCCCGAATAATGCAATGTAATACAATAGTGATAGGCCTACATATTCCTGTTGCTTCACGCAAGTAAGACTTCACTCAACCTTGTTCTCAACTCGGAGAACCCGGTGATTGTATCTGATTTTAGGCGGACGCCCTGTGGCCTATTACTCATCAGAATTTTCCATAAGTATTCGTTTATAGACATCTCGAGTCCGTACGGGCTTGTCCCAATACCACTGTAACTAGCATCTTGCCAGCTTGAATGTTTCATCTACCTAGGCTTGGAATGACCATTGTCCACTAAGGTACTTCGTTCACATGAAACAGTTCTCCACGTGACGCCATCGTCCACCTCACCATTTAGAAACCATGGGAGCACTGTACAGCTGTTTCGTCCTTGTTAGGAATCATCAGCAGTACATATCCACCGCGCCGGAACTGGGACACGAACCCGGGACGAACGATTCTGAGTCGAACGCCTTAGTGTTCAGTTAAATCTAGTCTTCTAATTGACTTACAAAAGCACACACTGTCTCCCTCTCTCTCTCTATATATATATTTATGTATGCACAGAGTTGGTTCCATGACCTAGTTCCATTGAAGTCCTGGTTACAAAAAGAAAAAAGAAAATGGCACGTGTTATGGGTAGAATATTCAGTTCATTTGCTCCAGACTTTTAATCCCCATCGTCAGTTGTTCATCAAACCCGTAATTTTTCTATTCGCTTTGCGCTTCTGGGCTGCTCAAACTAAACTAGAAGTTGGTCCCGGGGGGGCTCCAACCAGACGATTTAGTCAAAAAGTTAACCTGCAAGGTTGGAAAGCGAAGCATGACGTTTTCACACCGTTCGAATGAGTTGGCTGGTTGTCCAGTTCATAGGTCTTTTAATCCGTTCAGATCGGAGGTTCAACGTCTACGCGGGGTTTACAACAGAGAGGACGAGAGAGAGAGAGAGGTAGGGGGAGAGATACTAGAGAATCCAGTTCATATAAACTTGCTAAAGTGCATTGTGTCCGAAGGAGATACGGGAGTTATGGATCTATTGAATGGCATGTTTGGTTTGCTATCACTTTGACACCAACGGATCCTTCTGATATTTCAAGGCAAGAACGCCCTTGTCACTGCCATTTTTCTTCTAAGATCATATTTCTAACGAATATGACCGTATATTTTCACAACTAACCCCAAAAACGGTGATCATTGTCCGGTCGGTGACCTAGAGGAGTTTCGGGTAGCATACGACACTTCAACTAGCATCTACGGCAGAACCCTATGCTTACTCGATGAAAACCATTGTGTCAGCTAACAGCCGCAAGCTGAAGCTTCACCAGTGAAACTTTGCCCAATTTCCACTCTTTTATTGAGAAAATACTAGTCCGATTATCCTAGTGGGGAAGAGCACTCCATTCACCTAATTGGAAATGACAAATTTTAATTATCCGTACTAGTTTATAAGTTAACATGATGCATAGAACTACTAATTATCGATAAAATCACTGGTTTGAAAGGTATTGTCATAGTCAGCATAAAGACTGTCTGATTGAGTGCGTATGGTTTGATGTGATTGACCCGTTTCAGTTAACATCCAGGAATAACTGCACTGAAATCTCGCCACGACATTCGATTTAGATCCAGCTATGCTTCGACTTCCAAATGAGTACAAGTCTAGCCATTCAATTCAGTTCATTTCAGTACAACTTCGACCGAGATCTGATCTGTCAAATAGCCCAACTTGGTATGCCACTCCTGGTAACGTGCATTTCGAATCCTGTACATATCTTATTCTGTATCATGCATTACAAAGTAGAACAACATTACCTGTCAAAACTTATCCTTAGTAAAATGTGATCGCTTTGAGCATTCAAATGATAAGCATGAATACAGAATGAATTGAAGTCTGCAATCATGCGGGAAAGATGTTTACTGAAAACGACTTGCCGTTTATATTGAACAATGGATTTTTAATATTTTCCCAACTACTTAGATTGGCAAGCAAACCGAGAACTTGTCCATTGTGCATCGTTTTGTTTTCCTTTGTTGATTAAGATTTAATACTGTTTGATCTTGCGGTCCTTGTTTTCTTTCTTGTTCTTATTTTCTTTCGTACCAAAGGAGGGCGGCAAGTTGGTACACACTACACATTCGGATCCGGATGGTCTGGGAATTCTTTTGGAAAGTTGGCGTACTCTGGGTTTGCCCAAAGAAGAAATGGACTTGTGCCTTCGTGTGGTCTCCGCAGTTTTACATTTGGGAAATCTCGTATTCAAACAGTCGGCAGATGTGAGTCCGAGTTGCATTCTATTCCGTTTCATCCAAGCAGATATTATCGATAGAGTAATCGGAAGTCAAAAACCAATAGAGCTGTACGAAGTTTGCTCATGTCATGCGTTTGTTCCATTTGCTCGGTTTTAGTCCAAGTACATGTGATTTGATCTTTCATTTTGTTTAAATTAACCGTTTTCTTCAAGCTGGAATATCTTCCATACGCACACACCCACACCCACACACACACAAAATCCAAGGAGCATTCTCTGACTTTTGACTAATCAAATCCAGTTGAGCTGTCTGAGCGCCGGGGAACGTAAACTGGGTCTCAATTGGAATGATCACTTGATGGTTGATCATAAAATTCCAAAACTGAACCTTGTCAGAATCTGCCACTTTTTAGTAAACAAATGAAGCCAAAATAAGAAACGATAAGCATGGGTGAGAATTATCACAAACTGATGAGGAAGTAGGTGGAGACGGTGTGAACTGTGGGAAAAGTGTTAGGTGAGAGGAGGTTCATGGAAGACAGGAAAAATAAGTACCATCCTTCAGTTGACTCGCTAAGTTTCTATGATTCGACTTGAGAACGGGCACTGAGTCCGAATAGGTCAAGGCGGCTGAGACTTGTTTTGAGCCTACTCACCAATGACTGCCTCGTGGTACGCTGTTCTACAAGACAAGTGACGATTGGACGATGGTTTGGGGTAGCCAGTCAGTGAAAAAGTATTGAAACCGTAGAAAGCGGACTGGCTTGTGTGGGTACAGTTGAACTTCCGGGTTTAAGTCCACGAGAAACCCAAAGTGACGTTTGGGGACAGCAGATGATGTGGTTCAGCCTAACCGTCAGTGGCATTTGCGCATTCGAAACTCTCCTTCTTCTGCATAGTTCTCCAACTTACTAATTTTTAGTTGATCTTTCACCATTCCCGGTTTTCTTTTGTTTGAGTAAATGATTTCGTGAATTGGCAACCGAAAGGTCTGTATGCTAGTACATGATTACTGATTGTACAAACTGAAACTGATTTGACTTCCCTAAACGACTAGGCCGCTGAGATTTCTCGGCACAATGTTGGCGCGGTCCTTGATCACTGTTTGCACTTTTAAGCCGAACGAAACCTCACAAAAAGTCATGTTTTTGGTAAGCAGTTGAAGACCGTAGCCCTTTTGGTCACTCAGAAGATTTTGGCTAACTGGTAGTCTTAATTTCATTTCGACCAGCCAGAAGAACAATGGAACAGTCTTTGAAGTGCCTGCCATTGACGATAGACGAGGAGTGAGTTATGTTTTCCTCAAGAAATGCAGCAATCTGTCGACAAGAATTTACGCAGTCACGTGTAAAAAAGTTTTGGTTTGTATAGAGAACATTGAGGCGAAAAACACATCGAACCAAATTTTTCTTCTCTTTGACTGCGTGGAACACTTCAAATTTTGCTTCGATATAAACGAGATTGGGCGATCTTATAGCAAGTAAAACATGTTCACACCAAATGGTTCTCAAATTTATTAGACCATGTTCTGTCAAATAATGAGACCTATGAAAAATTTTTTTCATCAGGACGTCTGAACTGCTTGTTAGTAGTGCTCAGAACTCTTTTAGCAACGGATTTCCGATTGACTGAATTGGCTGGCAGAGTTCGTCTCTCGTAGTAATGTTAAATCACAATCCGCGTTGTGATCGTTGTTCTGGTACAAGTTATTGCTTGTTTCTACCAGGCCGAATGAAACAGCTACACAGTGGATGCTTACATTGTTGTCAGTGGACAGTTGTTCATATAATTGTGAATGATATAATGTTAATAACAAAGCGTTGTTGGTAGATGTAATGCACCAACGTTTCGACTACCGTGGGTAGTTGGCGCATTACATCTACCAACAATGCTGTGTTATTAACAATATATCATTCACAATTAAAACCAATACATGGCGCATCCATTTTTCGAGACACTCCTTACATCATTTGGTCCTGATATTTACAAATTGTTCATATAGCTTGATTAGTGCATTTGCTGTTTACATATGTATATTTATAGCACTGTGCTTCACCCACTACTTATGCTGATCAAGTAGTCAAGCTAGCCAGGTTTTTCTAACAGAAATCCCCATCATTCCTACAGTGCGGAATTGCATAGTACGAATCGATCTATGTATTAGTCAATCAGTAGTTTGTCAATCAGGTAAACGAAATGGCTTGTGTTCGGTACATTGGTACGAAAATTTGGAGCAGTTTACTCGCGAAATGTATCTTTCAATATCTTGTTTATCGATGACGATAACTCTAGCATCTTCACCCGGTCGTCTTCACTCTAGTTCACTGACAGCCGGGCTAATCATGGGAGAATAATCAAACGGCTTCTGGCTTCTTAGTAAGACAGTTTTCTTTTTTTGTCATAACCAAATCGCCTATATAGGTACAAACAAGATAGAGTTCATGGACCGATTTTTCCCGCCTCTCAGGCAGATTGTTCCTCTAGTCGATCCTCGCTTCGATCGCAGCCCTTGTTCCTCTGGGAACTTGTCACGACAACTAGGCCGCTTTTACTTTGCCACAGTTAGGACGATTGGTTGGCTACCCGCCTTGCCCTTGAGCTCATAGTCACTCCGGCCTTGAGACCGTGTTTCATCCACGTGAATGTCGACGGGCTTGTTGGGCGGTCCTGTTTCCCGGACCTCATCCATCCTCACAGTCACAAGACTGATTTTAGTGAAACGGAGAGCCGTCGCATCGCTGAACCACGCTCGTAGCCACTCCTCACATTGATTTATGCCGACGTGCTTGAAGTCCGATTCGCGTTCCTTGTATTTGCCCGGTTGATGATTTTGCTGACAAGCGAGACGAAAGCAGTTTGTTTGGCCTTACCATTTCTGCTCCCGGCTGTCGACGATAGGCGTTTTGGACTAGCTGTCGCGTTACATGTTTAAAGTTAGCTAGTTTCTTGTCAAAAACGAAACTGTAAGAACCGTGAGACTCATAGACCCTATCGGTGCAAAAGGATCCTTTTTACTGTGTCAACATTGAGATGATCACTTCCCATAGTGTGACTCACTATTTGAATACTTGATACTTGAGTATCTATGTGCGTATAAAGCGTTTACTATCACAGGGTCGGGTAACAACATCAACTCGATTTTTAACACAGAATAATGTAATGCAAGTCAGAGACAAAATTAGACTTTATCGTTAAACCAGTGTGGAACTGATTAACCTAATTGAAAAGATCGAATCGCTGGCTCTTAAAACACGAGAGTTCCTAATTCCGTTGAGATGTGAACAATGCTCGGTCGGTAATTGTAGTTTTAGCACTAAGAGAAGTTTCAACAGTTAAATAGGAAACAATCTCAAATTAGTTAGGCAAAAAGTGTTACCTTTAGTACACAATCGTTGTGCCTTTTGCATTCACGTTTGTGCATGCGCGCTAAGTGTCACATCAACACTAGTCGTGCTCCGGGCGACAGACGACTGTGTCACTTTAAGGGATCTGCTTATCATTGATCAAAATGTCTAATAGAAATATGTAGATAACAGTATTGAAAATGAATGCAAATATTTCTACTATTCAGTATGAATATCTAAAGTAGAAGTATGGTTAAAATTGATCACAAATGTACAATTCAATTTAATTGAAACAGTGAAATTCAATTTTTGGCGCGGGATTAAAGTAGCGGCCTATTTGAAACGCGAAGCCGAAGACACATAGCTAGCTATGCATTGGTTCACCAAATTAGTCAACGATAAAACAAACAAACAAAATGTTCGCTGCAATTAGTGACTATTTTTTATTGCATTACAAACAACCACCCACGTATTCAGGCGATCAGTTTGTTCTCACATGTTCTGACACAGTTAGTTTCGGTTGATAAATTCGGTAATTCGGTTAAATTTCCCCCGCTTAATGACACAATCATTACTTTGTGTTACATTGATGATCCCGTATTAGAAACAATCTGACATGAATGGAAGATTGACTTGGTTTTTCACCTGTGTTTATGAGGGAAAATGATTAGTTAGAGGGTTATTAAGCAAAACCCTGGTAAACGTTGGAACCCCCTTTTACGTAGCAGTTTGTCAGAAACAGCACTAGTGAATTTGTTTAAGTGTAACTTCCAATAAACTGTTTCTTATCTGCGTTGAATAGCATAAAACTAATGTGTGACCAATTTTCGACCGTTTACATTTTGTTATACACAGTCTAACTTAGATTGTTGTCGAAATGTTTAGATGGAGTTACAGAACTGCGACCATGGACTCATTATGGTTTGCGTATTGGAGTAGGAACCACGAGAGTGGCTGTTTCCAGCTTGACGCGGAGAGCCACATATTGTGCAGAAAGGGAAATCTACTCATGTACTATACGTTCAAAGATCCAACTCCACGAATTGGTATCAAATTGGAAACCTTTTGCTTACTTGTCAGATGACTTAACAATGAGGTACCGTGGACACGAAAGGCCAAAATGAATTGATTAACTGAACATCCAGTGTTGCACAGTCTCCATTCCAATGAGACGGGGCAGTTGAATTGGTTTCACCCACAGAAGTGGCCAGGTCGACTGATTTTCCACGAAAGCTAACAACACCTACCAAGGGAGAGTTGGGAGGCTTTTGATGCCAGCATGTTAGTTCACACCGTCTCATTGAGCGTCTCGATAGGTTTTTACCTCGAACTAAACCAGTACAAGATGGGGAATTAGAAATTTGTTCTGAATATCACCATACTACTGATAAAGTTTTAAATGCAACCAGACAGTTTGGTAATGAACAATAGAGCAACAAATCTGTCCAAATATACCTCGATCCGCGGTCAAAACTGAACAGCTTTTTCCTTGTTTTTGATCTTGATTTGTCGAAATTTCATGAGTTCCGTTGCCTGTAAACTACGCGCGTCCTCTCCAGATTTTTTTGCTAAAATCTGACCAATGGAAATGCACAACTCTTTTTCAGGTACAGGACAAAAGGTGTCCTCGGAAAACAATATCTCTTAAGGTTAATTCTAATGACTTTAGTTTGTTTAAAACGAGACATTTTCTATAACGGCAAGGTGACAGACGTAGAACAGAACAAATTTCCAAGTATGTTTGAGGCCATTAACTGAAGAAGGATGTATCGAATGAACTATTTTCTTACAATTAATCAACAGCATGGACAAATAAAAAAGAATAACACAATACATGGAATCTGAACAAAATGATTACATGTGGTCTCCAACTGGGGATGCCAAGCAAGTTAAAGTCTGTCTAGGCTACGCGCCACATATCTGCGGTGGAACTTTCAAAATTGGGAAAATGCGATCAATATGTCAATAAAACGATCCCATGTATGTTGGTAAACAAGTCCTACGATTGAGACTGTAATTTAGATGGATGGATGTTTTTTCCATTGGGCTGCCTTGTGAATGCATCCCTCGGGAGTTCATGCAACCCCATCTAATATCCTTGGGAGGAGGGGTCTGTTGTATTCAATGTCAACTGATTTGCTAATCCAAGTTATGTAATTTTCACTTTTCGGGTGATTGTTCACGTTCGTTGGATCTTCAATTACCTCATAACTTATCCAAGTGATTCAGAAAGTCGAGAGTAAGATCATTGGGGCTATGTGAAGCTTACGTGTGAGTACTCGTCGCTGTTTGTCCGGTAGTCTTCGTCAAATCGAGGTAAGATTGCCAATTTCGATGGAAAGGCAAAATAATACTTGTATTTCATCGTCAAAATGATACGGGATAACAAATACTGCCTCAAAAAGTTATGCTACGAGATTTATTCTTAGGATCCAAAGAAGGATTTGTCCACTTCGCGCCATGCCACAGAGAATTGGTTATCGAGACAAACTCATTGTGAATGTTATGACAGTAAAATCCTTGTGAATGCCTCGTTGTTCTGTTCGAGCTAAACCTTCTGGTCGTTCAGTTGCTAGGTGATGAGAGGCACCGGAGCAGCAAGAACATCTGTCACAGAAGAAAAGTCTAGTTTCCGGCAATTCCGTCTCTGTGCTAGAGTAATCTTGTACGGGAGCCGACCGGCAGTTAACGAGCGAAACGGGAATCGTGAATGAAGGCAAATTTCAATTTGTGGAACCAAATGGATCTAGTTAGCCGCGGTTCCTTCTTGAAACAATCCAGTGTCCATTAGAAAGAGATAGAAATAAAGTTTGCTATCGTTGGAAAAATATTTCCAGTTAACACACGGATTAGTTTGATTAGTTTGAATCTATGGATCAGTTGGATCCAAGTTTGATTTTAGGCACTCGATAACTCCGCAATCGGTGATGCAGATTGAGAAAATTCCGTATTTTTTTGTGTGTGAATTGTTTATTACTCTGCAAACGAACACACGCACACAAACACGCACACATACAAACTATCACACAACTATTTTTAGACCTCAGTGAAATGTGAAATTCAGAGATTTTGCCGAAAATGTGACCATGTGTCACTGTGTGGTCTCGTGTGTGTGTGATGTTCTTGTGAGAATCCGTTCCATTTGGGAAATACGTCGTTGCACATCGGTTCCTTGTTGATGCTTCAATCCAATTTAGGTACTTTGGAGGCTCCAGGTTTATTACTCATGATGGAATATGAACCATCATGCATCTTTATTTCTGATCTGGTGAAGCAGTTTTGCTCCGTAGTTTATTTTTAGTTTTAGGCTCTTTGAAAGAAATGCATTCATGCTCAATTACTCATTTCCATTCTATAGTAAGATTGTATGATGAATTGTGCTCCTATGGTAATGTCGCTCATTTTTCGGAACCGAATTGCTGGTGCAGCAACAGTTCTGTATGCATACAAGCATTTAGTACTATGTGCATATATATATATATATATATATATATATATATATATAAACCGGAATTTCCTCTTGGGCAAACCAATTTGTTTCCACTCGTTCTCGTGAAACAAGTAGCATCGTATTCGAAGAAATATTTGAGCTTTTCACATCTGAACGATTAACTTGACGGTCGCACTTTGTGTGTATCGGATTTGTCGGTAGATATCCCGCCCGTTCGACGTGATAGTGAAACATTTCCAGCCGTATCTCAGGGCTTATTTGTTTTCTGCATCGGTCACGGTCTTTCTTTACTTGCTATCACAAATTGTATACATTTTATGAATTACTGGGAAAATTTTGTACCATGAAATTCGACGTCAGTTGAGATTCTCCACGCATTGCCAATCTTTCATCCATTTCTGTCTTCGACTTTATCGTCTCTCTATTTCTCTCTCTTCCGATGTCGATCACTGTTTCATGATCCGTTTGGATAGCATCATTAACGAGTGCAACATATCAACACATTGATGAATAGACTCCAACACTCGTACGTAGGTCAGAGTTCACTGTTACTTCGTCACTGTTTCATTCGCATAATGCAACTACTCTAGCTTTTTTATCACTGCAGATTCCAGATTCCAGATGACTTTGGAATAAAGTAAACGGCCTGGGTGAATAAGAAAATGAAAACTTTGGGTTACTTAATTGGGAAATTTCGGTCTGATATTTGCCGTTCGGTGGTAGTTCTGTTTCGCGTATTGCTTCTAGAACGTTTGTCTATTTCGCACGAATAAGGTGGAAACAATTGAAAATTGTTTTAAATCGCTGTCCATTCATATCTCAACTAGTGTTGAATGCATAGATCCGATTCACAGTGATACGAGGTCATCATTTGCGAAGTTTGATGGTCGATGTATCAGTGTACAAATGTTTACTGCTTTCATTTTACCTGCTCTTTTTTCGATGATCTCAACATCCCCCAAAATAGGAGAAAGCCACAATCGAGAATCCCAAAGTGGCCGAAATTGTTGCTTCCGAGCTTGGTGTTGATATGGACCAATTGGCCAAAGTAATCACGATGAAACTGACCGTAAGTGTACCACAGATACACACACACACACACACACACACACTGTTCCTTGTCTACTGTGTCGGTTTTGTTCACACTGATAGCTGAAATATTATCGTTACCATACCAGTCCCAGAATTCCAGTTAAGTTGTAAACTAGATTCAAGCAGAACTAGTAAAAAGACAATTTGTCTAGAAAGCTCCGAGCATCAAATGAAATAGCCTTCTGTGGTAATCTCTGTTAGTCCATACTTTGTGGGTGTCATTCGATTTCACAAGCGAACAAGCTGTTCGGGCAAACGTACCGTTCGCAGACGTCCCCCTTCTCCGTGAAAATGGTCCAACGGGGTACGCGGAAGTGACAATCACTGGAGATCACAAGATCACCGAGGACACGGTTTGGCTAGTACATAATAGCCAAAAAAGAATCGAAGAGAAGGGAACTTTCAGCATGCGGAAATTCGGCAGTGCCCGGCCCCCTAGAAGTTCGATTCACACAATTTGATACCGTCATTGTGTTTTCACTCGTTTTATCTCATTCCATTTCTATCCCTCACCGGCATTACCAATATCCAACTCCAGAAGAGAATGACGTTTACACGACTGATATATTGGCAAGAATAAAAGTTAGAGTACTAAAGGGACTAAAAACATTCTCTTCCTTGGTCTATCAAAGGATTTACATTGAATTAAAATGTGAAACGCGGAGTCTCTTGCTTTGTTCGCAGAAATTACGTTGTGCTTGGGGTAATTACACTTCTTAGAAATGTTAAGTGATCGCAGCAAAATAGACAACCTGTAGAGAAATGAGAACATGAGAGGTAGGTGGAAGTTCATGACCGGCGGTGGCCAAGTGGATAGGGTCGTGGCGTTTGGACATGAAAGTCTCGGGTTCGAGTCTTCCCACCGCCGGTCAACTTTCCCACTTGGCAGCCCTCTGTTGGCCGTGGCCCTCTTCGTGGAAAGTGGTGTACATTGTTACTTCATTAATAAGGGAAGTAAAAGATAAAAAAGTAAAAGAAAAAGAGACACTTGCGTGGACAAAAACAAACGGAAAGGTAATATTCTCAGGTTCACAATGTTATCGTGTCATGTGTTATGAAAGATATAAGGAATTTATTATTGTGAGAAACTTGAATAAATCTCGAAGTGCAACTCATCTAGTTCATATGTCGTTTCTGAGCCCATAAAACCCGGTGTTCCAGGGAAAATACTTGTGGTTTGTAATTGCCATTATCTTATTTAAAATCAGTAAGAATATTAATATGATTGTGTACCGAAACTAAGTAAGTCACTACATTTTCCTTGGACTATTCCGGGACGGTTCTGCCTCGAAAATAGTATCCTTGACGATTGTTCGAACAATTTCTTTTTATAATCCGAGGAAATTGCCAGGGTAGCAATTATTTTTACATTTGAATCACAGGTCATAAATGATAGGTGGATTAGAATGCAAGTAATGAATCTAATGAAACGTGACGTTATTTTCTTTGCATAATTTAATTGAAATTAATTTCGACAATTTTAGATTATTCCTTGAAAATTACCATTGAGCACACTGAGAAAACACAAGTTGGCGAACAAGCTTGTTTTCAGTGATTCGCACCCATACCATTACATCACTATGTAACACCACAAATCCCTTCCCTACCAATATTTGTATCTGACTAACCCAATCCTTCTTATAGTAAAATTTTTTATCAAGATATATAGTGATGTAATGGCATGAGTACGAATCACTGAAAACGAGCTTGTTCGCCAACTTGTGTTTTCTCAATTTTAGATTAATTACAAATAAATTCTGTCCTGAATAAGCCAAATAGATAATTTCCATCAATGCTGAACCACGAGGTGTTCTGGATGTTTTTCAATCGGATCGCGCATGCTTCGGTTGCCGCACGTGATGCGTGTCACCGAGACTTGAGAATGAAGCAGTTCCGGTAAAAAACGTTAATTTAAACGATCAAAGACCTTATGAAAACTCTGCCATGCACCGTGCCTTGTTAGTGCATTTATGGAAGCAAATATTTGGCACATGTCGCACGTTCTAGGTCGGTCTGACCATCTTGGTATGCAAGTTTTTCTCGACCGTCTGGACAATATCGTGACCTCAACCGTACTTCCGTTCCAGTCCAGATTCTTTAAGAATGTTGTTAAAGGAAAAATAATGCACTTGGGTAAACAAAAAAGTTAAAGATTCGTGAGGAATGATTTCTTTAGGGTCAGTTGGTTCAAGGTCGTACTTGGCGAGGTTAGTTGGACATTACAGTCAATCACTCACTCAGTCAGTCATTCAGTCACTCATTCATTCATTCATTCAGTCAGCCAGTCACTCAATCAATCCGTAATTCAATGAGTTATTCAGTCAGTCACTTTGTCAGCCTTCAAATTCACTCACTCAGTCAGTCGGAGAGCCGGCTTTCTTTGTATTGTACAATCCGCTCATTGCGTCCAATGAACATTCATTACTGTAAACCTCTTCACCTATCTTGTTGCAGGGATCACACGTTCGGAGTACCTGTTCATCGCAGCTGTGAAAGTGTCGATCCACCAGAGAACATAGCGCTAGCCAACCCGCATGAACTGCTACCTGATTCGAAATACCCAAGTGAATATCTAGTGATGCATGGCATCTATTCCGAGAGAACATTAACTGAACTAAATTTTAATCATTCAGCCAGTCTTCTAGGATTTTGTCTCGAAATGAGATAAATAGAGAAGATAACCAGGCTCTAACTGGACTCTAAAGGTTTACCGTTAAATTTCAAAAAGGAAACAGTTTACGTTAGTTTGCTTCCAGTCCACGTGGCGTTAATGGCTATGCAGTTTTGCCTGTGACATTTGGCACAAGCATATGCACACAGAGTACGACACTATCCCCATAATTAGAAAAACCAACGACCAATTTCTGCTCCTTCTCGTCCGTTTGTACTGCGCAATCCAAAACCATTTTCTCTCACGTGGGAAAGTGATTACTTCTTAGGTGGAAAAATTTTCTCACTATTTTGCAAAAAGTGGCCATTAGTAGAAAAGAAACAGTTGTTTGGAGCTACCACTTTCTACAGGATACACACGCGCACATTTCGACCAATCAGAATTGCCGGACACAAGATCACGCCAGTTTCTCTTAATTTTTACTCCATGCACAATGCATGAGTGCATTGGAAGCCGCATGTGACACAGCCACTATAGCCCACTACTTGGGAAGATTGGGACTGGCAATCGTGACCTTGAAACTCACGGTATCATAGACCTGCGAGATTTTACTGGGTCAGGTGTGCTAGCGAGCCGGACGAAAGCAAATTGTCATCAACCACCATTTATGAACTTGTTTAAATCCAGTAGATAACTCTGGCGGGAGATGGTCGATGATCAGATTACTTTGCTGTGGCTTTTCCGAGTAAAAAATAGTTTAGAAATTGTCGTTTCATATGAACACTAATTATTAGAAAGAATTAAGTTATGATTATTGGATAGTGTTTATCGGAATTGGGCTACCGGTCAAGTGTTTACTGTCATCCATCAGATACATCTAACCATTAGTGTTCTGAGTTCACCGTAGGTGTGCGTTTGTCATTAGTACTTCGATTACAATTTGTATGAAACATGTGCTCCTCTTTGAACAGTCCATTTGCGAAGACAATAATTTTTATAAATTAGACCATAGATTCATTACACGGTAGTCCATTGAGGACAGAATAAATCGATTACCGAAAAGATCGACGTGGTGTTTTGGATTCCGTACCAAAGTAAATCTCCTTGGATAACAAGTGCGAGCTCGAAACTGGCTGATGTTTGAGACAGTAGGAGATGTGATTAGTCAGCCAAGTTATTCAATGTGCAGTGCTCACATCCAGTTTATCATCAGTTAATCACTAGAACACCGTACGTCCGCTTCTTTCAGTTTGTTAAGAATTATTATTCTGCAGTTAGTCTCGTATCCGAACTGGGATAGAAACCCGAAACCACAGACCGTACTGAGAATGTCAGAGCCAACGGGTTACTCTGGCTGATTCCATCCAGTTCATCAAACTTCCACGCTGTCCTGATTTTGCAGGACTTACTGGTCACTGGTCATAATGCTCGATTCCTGTGACTATGAATTCCATGGTTCTTGGTCGTATGTTTGGAGTAGGCCGTTCGTGATAAGTTATCCAGTTGGATGACGCCGGCTTCTTGGCAAAATCGTCATGGAAAATTGAATTGATTTCATTTATAATTTACCTTACTGTTTACCTATCAGCGCCAATCAGTCATTCGAATCGTTCCTAACTGTTCCATTGAAAGCAGACGTTTCCGACATTAAATCTGTTGAAAAACGCAAAAAAATTATTCGGACATTGAACTGCACAAGTCTACAGTCAATTCTATTCCCAAATCTGCCTTGTCAGTCGTGTCTCTCGCCAACTATTCTCTAGCAGTTACAACAAAGACAAACATGCAACGCTGTTTTTCATTCAAAAAAAAACGAGTGGAATATATCATTTCCTATGAATGACACCTATTAGTCAGACAATCCTCTAGCCGTTTGCACCCTTCACATATGAGTAATTTTCACGCGTGATATTCCTAGCTCAGCTCATCGATTGACGCAATCTGTGCAATGGTGCTGGACTCTGATTATCGGGGACAACAGTTCGATAATTGCTTCCCTTGGAAAATTAGAATGCGTCAATCTTTTAACAAAACATATTCGTCATCCTTGTAGATCAACATCAGTCTTGTTGATCTTAAAATCAAAGATTGTAAAGGAATATATTATGAGGATAAAATCGAAATAAACATCGGACAGACAATTCTAATCACACGTGACTTTATTCATCGTAAGCCTTTTAATTTGCAATGATTATCTCATGCATCTTGAATTCAGGAAACCACACTTGATAGTCTTTGGAGCCCGGTACGCGAGGCTCAGGCACGTGTCAATCGTGATTCAATCGCCAAACAGATCTATGCAGAGTTCTTTGATCGAATGATCGATATGCTCAACAAACGGCTCGCACCGCCAGATCCTGCCGAGCTGGGTCCTGGCACAAAGTTTCGAACAATAGCGTTGCTGGATATCTATGGGTTCGAAGTGAGTAGTTTGTTTGGGCTATGCGAAATGAAATGTGTTCACATTTTATGAATTCGTATTCATTTTCGTTCAGTATTTGTAATTTTTGTTTCGTTGTTGCTCGGTTCTATAGAATATCGCTCGTGTAGAGAGAAGCTGTCAAGTCGAACCTTGGCTGATAATAGACGCATGAGAAATCCTGTATTTTTCATTTAGTTTTATTAAGTTAGTTTGGCGCTAACTACAGACAACCATCTATCTGAACTTTAAATTTGATCACCGCGCAGTTTGAATTTTGACATCAATTAAACCTTTTGCTACTCGGCAACTTTTAATTTTCCATAATAAGGTATTTGAAATACCAAACGGTCGTTGTGTACGGAAATATACAGGACGGCAGAAAGATTACTAATATTATTATTATTGCTATTATTGAGTGATTATTGTTCTCGTTAAAGATTAATTTTTATGACTCAATTAAATTTGTGACACCATCGAAATAATTTCACAATCTCATGTTCAACAGTCAGCAAGTCTCGTGTACCAACGACCGATGGATGCTAACGTTGATTGGAATCCTTAAGAATCATAATACGGTCAACATAATGTTTGTATGATGATGTTTGGGAAATACTCATTCCCATTTGAAATACAAATATGAGCAAGTCAACTAAAATCGCGTCTAATGAACTGCCCGTTGCTATACCATTTGTTTATCTATATAAGGTATATTTAAAATTTGTATCCGACTTCATGCGTACATCTCCGAGATAGCCAATCTATAATAAATAATGAACATCTGAGGAGAGAATAAAATCACACGAAATGTTTGCTAAAGAGGCACGTTTGTTATTTAGTGAGATCAGGTCAATGAAATACCTCTTCAGTGAGGTTACTTGAAAGGCTGTCAACGTGTTTGCTACTACGAATGAATATTTTACACAATGCGGTGTCTGTATCACACGAGTTGAGTTTAAGGTGTCCAGCAACCAGCGTTCAAATTGTACAAGGTTAAGATGGAACTCTATCTTAGATAGGGTTGTCGATGGAATGTGTAGTTCGCCGACATTTCGGCTACCGTGGGCTGCTATCCTCAAGGTAAGGGTTACAACCCAATGATCTGGGTAGTAATTATATGTTAACTGGTATCACAAAGTTTTGTTTGTTTGTGTGTGTGTGTGTATTTGTGGGTTGGTGGGTAGCCGTCCATACGTAGTTGTGAACCTACAAAATAGATTTGGTAAGAACATACTGCTATCCGGTCAGAACTATGTGTTCTACCGATCCGCTGAAGGCAAAGGGAACGTCTTCTCGTGAGATATTCAGACACAACAATTATCCCGATAGATTTATTGATATCCACAGCCGAAATAGGAACAGAAACGATCTTGTACACGGAACTCTGGTTAACCCTGAATTGACATTTAAGGGTGATTACCCTATGAATGAAATGCCTAACAGACTCAGATCGATCATAAATCGAACGTTCCTAGGTCGTACAGTTTCATGTTTTACGGTGCACTCGGAAGGTGGACTTTGATAACCAGGAAATTCGCAGCTCAGCTGCTACCATTCTACGTGGTATTGTGGTGACACGGTAAAACAACAAATGTCTGAGTACGTTCCCAAATAAGATCGCAAAATGATGATATGACGTTTTTCTGATGGTTAACAGAACCGGAATCTATGATCATCAATTGCCGATTGCTGCTTTGATTACTCAGAAATGATTCCATTCGATAACCTGTGCCCCGTGATATCGAAAATAAGAAGAACATAGATGAATATGAATATCAGTTGTCCTGCATTCCACCAAGTCGGTTGTTGACCGTTAGCATTACTCATCAGGTTCCCAAGTGCTCTTGGTTGTTGTTCATTCTCCAATGAATGATAACTGTCCGCGAAAGTTTCACGATCATCTAGGTAAACCTATCCAAAAATATCATCGTTTTAAAGTCGTTGAATCTAACAAATCTGCACCCAGACGCTAAGATTTAAAATTTTCAAGTTCCCACCGAAATTTTAGCTACTGATGGCGATTACAGTAGTCCTTTTGACTTTCCGTAACCATCCGTCTGAGATGCGATGCATATTCAAAATAACACAGTTTTATCGAATTAGCGAAATTATGAATCCTTTGTTTGTCGACTTCATCGCAAAATTTCCACCGAGAATTTCAATTTCCGACTTCAATACAATTCGTTTGTTTCTTTCTGGAACCCGTCGGTTATCGACCGACTGAGTCCTCCAAGTAGGAATGGTTGACCTTTGTCGCATAACTTTGACGGATTAGTTCACAATTGGTTTGATGACGGGATATTTGACCATAGTTAACTTTCAAATATTTTGTTTTTTAATTTTCACACAAAACTCCAGGTAGTATTGCAATCATATTTAACTATCTGAGTCAAGTGGAAGCAATGATGATGTAATATGCTTAAGACAGCTAGTAGAGTAACAGTTTTATCGGTAGCAGCTGGACGATAGGTGTATAAGATGTCCTAAAAGCAGGTCAGTACATTTGCTTGACCGTAGGCTTAAACAGCTTAATCTACTTTTTCATGAATGGCCCGGTGTCGTTTCCTAGCTTCGGTGAATTCCTGCCGCCATACCTGACAGGGGATATGGTTTTCATTACTTGCAATCGCCTAGTCCGGTTGCTATATATGTGTGTACCATTTAATTTGCACGTATTCAAGCATAAACACAACAGTCCTTGTGTGTACTTGTATCCGTTACTCCAATAAATAATCACGCTCTTTTCATATTATTCATACAATCTATGGTCAATCAACCTGTGATCCAACTCGCGCTTGCCTGTAGTTCAGAGTACAATCGACGTATCCCAAAAGCTTAAACCAATTGTCATATCCGAATTAATATCCCAACGAACGTAGGCATATGCATACACCGTTGGTCGGTGATGGACGCTGGGGCAAACGGACCTAGGAAATCAGGGTGCACATGTGTACCATGCCGGCTGGGACAGCGTCACTCGAAGAGATTGTTTGACCGACCTGGAAAGTACTAAATCACAAAATCCATCAGGAGCCGAAGCCCAGTAAACATTTCAAACATTCTCAAAATCTGACACAACTAAATAAATAATGGCTGTCTCCGCTATGCAGCTTCCCCAACGGAAGAACACTATGCTTACCCCAACTTGAGCACGGATGGCTAGATTCGTCAAGACCATACCTAAATTCGTTAACATGCAGAACAGACTACTTCGGGATCCATTACGGAGTTTCGTCTTCACTTTAAATATATATAAAGGCTTTACATGCATACGATATGTCGACCTGAAAAGTTCGGCCAACCAGTCTGCTGTTGTTTGCATCCACTGAAACAGTTCATGTGCTGTAACTGATATCGTATCGAATTAAACTGCATGCTCAATATTGGAGCAATCGGTTATAACTGTCACTCGTTTGATTGCAAAATGACCGTTTTGTTTTGTGTACATTTGTCTATACGGGGAAATAACAAGCGATAAGCTGGGATTTACAACAGTCACATTTTGTTTGCCTAAATCAAAAACTTGCGATTAATTGTTTTACGAAAACACAACCTGCGGTGCTGTCTTCCAGTGCTGATTTATTTGACTGTGTCTTGTCGTTGTAAATGAAGAAACCGCCGGAATGTGATAAGCAACTACTGAAAATTGTCAAATAAATTTCATTCCTTTAATTGACAAATATTTGAACTTTTTCTGTGATTTTTGTCACAGATCTGACAACTTTTTTTGTACAACCGAGGACACATGTGCACGAAAATTGAAGGTGTAGCCACGTGAAACGGGATTAAATCATGGTCTATACGTTAACAAAACCGTCAGAAACGTTCTCAGATTGTCGAAAATGTCTTTTTTTCTCTCGTCTCCATAAACCACAATTATTCCTTAAACAAACAATTCGATGTTATTTGTTGAAAGAAGCACTACTTTTTGTCGTCTTACTTCATAGTTCGTGCACATCAAATCGTGATATTTTTTCGTACCAATGGTTTGCGGTCACGTGATATCTGGAGTGTGATACATATATTGATGTCGTTCATTATCACAATCACGTTCCTGAATGCAGTTTGACATTGTTGGAAGAGTTTTTAAAATGTGAAATGTGTTACGTCGTTTCTTTTTTCATTGTCTGTACACGCATTCCGTTTTTTTGCCTTACCATCTGCGTCATCATACTGCGTTTCTTGTGAATTTCATCAAGTCAGAGCATTTGGTAAACATTACTTGACATCACTATTGGTATGAAAGATATTTAGAATCCTGCACATCTTTGGTCAAACTAAAATTTGATCTTTGGTTATAAACTAAACCGATCCCATCTGCGTCTCTACTTAAGCTGCAAAGGCAAAATTCTTGTGTTTACGAATCTGCTATCGCTCCCTTAAGTACCTGACAATTTCCGCTATGTTGCGGTCCCATTCTACTACATATTGGGGCTGGGCGACTTGCCTTTTTCCAAGAGTCCATTGACGACTGGCGGTTCTGCAGTGATTGCATGGCGTTTAACAAGTCACCGTTCCGGATATATGTCTCGTTTTTCGTTTACAAGACCTTACCTGGTGGCTTTCGGGCAGTAGTCGCACTGGATGTACAAATTTGGCCCGTGCTTAGTATCAGATCCCGAAAGAAATGACTGGCTTCCCGAAGACTGTTGTGATCACGTCTTCCGGGCCGTTTGAGATTGTGAGAAAACCCTTTGGGCTAGTTAGTGTGGCTAAAACCATACAAAAATTCACGCGACAAGTCACACACTTACGAAAATGTATACATCTACCGATAAGGTATTTAAGTAGCTCGTAGTTTGGGCATACAACACTCTACCGCCCTGGTATCACGACGAACTGTGAACTTAGTAATCCCACGATCGCGTCCTTATGATATATTATCTCTTTCCGAAGTGTCTGCCGTGCTGAACGAGGTCATCTCCATTAGTGATTCCCAAAAGATTCCGCCTATGTCACCTGGTCAACTTCTATCGCTGACTCTTCACATCTTGTGCATAAATCGTACGCCCCCTTTGTTTGCCCGTCATGGTATGATTGGCCTACATTCAAATTTCCTGAGATGCCACAAAACGCACCTGCCTGTATTACGGAATCTGTCGTCATAACTATGCAACCCCAATATTTTGGCATTCATGTCATTAGTAAGTCGGTATCTCAGTTACTGAAGCTAGAGCACTACTCCAGCTGACGTTTCTTGGCGGTCCTTGGTCTTATTGCAAAGCGTTCGTAATCGGCAAAATCTGGGCACGTTATGTTTCACCGAGAGTAACTCAGTATTTATCTACCCATTTTTCACCTTAGACGTAAATTCAGGATGCCCTCATATTCGAATGAGTTAATAAACCTGAATATTCGGTTTCTGAGCGGTGCTCGTTACATTACATCCATCACAGACTTTATTCTATAGTTGACTGCGAGAGCACGATACATGTCAGGGGCACGAGAACTCGAAGGCCACACACTGTCTCTTATGCGACAGCTCACCTTGTGACCGAAACATAGCCTCAACTTCGGCACAATGACATAGGCCTAGGTGGCAGTACTTGGCACCTACAAGTTTCGACAAGGCAGTTCACTAAGCCCAACCTCTGCCTCTGCTATATCATTAAAAACCACCATCGTTTACAAAGTACCCCAAGTTCGTCAGTGATCATTATTCCTCTCGGATCGCAGCTGGACCACTTATAGTACCATAGAAAACAGGACACGTCGTGGTTCTAATGAGTTGGCTGTTGGTGTCGCGGGGCTGCTTGATTTCGACACCAGTTCTCCATGTAACTAGATTAAAGGCGCATACTGCCACCTCGAACTACCTAGCTCATCCAAATATGGCTGCTTGGATCAAACTAGCTGCCAGTTTTTTGCGATTTAACGTCAAACTCGACATAAGTCACTGGTTCGAAATCTGCTTATGACTGCTATGGGTAGAAGTTCGTCGATATCCCAACGCTGCGTTGGCTAAGTTCTCTCAAACGTACATGCTGCCCTCCAATGACCATACGCCCCATTTTACGGTCATGCCCAAGTATCCACATGTGCAAACCGCTTTATTTGCTGATCGTAGTCCCTTCCACCTCTTTGTCACGTGTCATAAGCAGCTACGAATGCCTTCCCGTACTGTCCCGAAAAATGAGCAGTTTTGGCGGCTTACGATAATGGCTACTGCTTGTAACTCAAATTCCGACCGAGAGAATTCGCAAACCTGGCTCGAAAGCTTTATTTGCATGATTCGAGGACAACTACCTATTGCTCGCCGTATAGCATGTTCATGGAACATTTCATCCGAACGAAATACTACTGTTAGCACTTTTAAGCCTATGAAGTAATACTAAAGAACGAACGAGCCAAACGTGCCGGTGTTTGGTTGTACCCTACCGATTCCTGGTGAGCTAATGGCACCGTTCAGGCTTATGCACTTCAGTAACGTTGACCATTAGTTGGATATTAACAAACCATTAGCCAATCAAACTTGGCCGACATTTTTGTTTACCGTGACGATGCTCGATCACCGTTATAATAAAAACCAGATCACAATACACTACGCAGGTCGCAGAGACAGCTAGAAGAGTTCCACACATTGATGCGATGTCCACCGCAATACCAGCTGGTGCATATCCCAAACAGACCGAAGTGGAAAGCCATTTTCGCTACTCTATAAATGTGGGTTAGGCTTCTTGGACGTTGAGTTCATGAATAGTAATCTTAATCGTCATTGATTTTTCCCTACGTCATTTCTCTTGTGATTTGTTTTGCTGCTTGATTGTCATTTTGTGACGTTTGTTTGGTTGCATTTTTTTGCCAAACATAATATCTAATCTTGCCTAATCTTCAATAGATTCGTGAGCTTATTTTTGTTTGGTTTAGCGTTTGGAATGTTTAGCCGATTTCTGGTTTTCGGGATATTCTCCTCTCGATTGTGTTTTGGGACCACGTTAAACACAACACGATCTGACCCATCGGTCACTCCAATCTAGTCTTATCCAGTCTAACATCCTGGTTGAACTCGTTAGATATCGGCTTCAGAATTGAAAAAAAACGATTAGTTCAATAATCGCGCTTGATTTATCTTCCGAATTTTTGGAACAAGTTGACTTTGGAATAGGCGGTTCATTTGGTTTGATGTTAACCGTGAAGAAACAAGCATGGCTGATGTTGTGGAAACAAAATCGATTGGTCGGAATTCGTAATTATGTCTCTTAGGACCCCGAGAAAAGGGTTAGTGAACTTACAAGAATACGAATGCGATAGAAATCCGTACGATCTAGCTGTTAGTTCTGTGGAACGCTCGAATGCTAAATGAACCATGATGATTCCAATTTGTTTTTGCTATGAGAACGGGCCCGTGGTTCCCCAACTATCATCATGTGCTAGTAATGATACTTTGTGGACTGAGCTTGCTTCCCTATGTTACGCACAACTCGCACCATTGTCTACGTTACTGACGTTTAGTTAGTATTTATAGCGTGAGGACCACACGGTTTTCCGTCCCGGTAGGGGTTCGTATCGACCAAATTTTGACGTTGCAACAGATCCTAGAACAGACATATTTTCCGTCGATTCCTTTCTTGAGTTGAAAGTGGTATCCTATTCAGTTGATCGTGCAATTCTCTGACGCTGTCTCTCACTGAAGGGTGTACAAGTGAAATTCGTTTCATCTATTCAATCTCAGTACGCGAATAACCGAAGCTGAGGTCATGCTTACGAGGATCTTTTCACTGAGTTACTGAAAATAATTATGGGGAGAGCCCTAGCCCCATGAGAGATTAGTGACATTGAACTTTGCTCAGACAGGAAACTGTCCCACTGGAAATATTGAATCAAGTTTCAAGTAAGCTATCAGTTTTTCCCCATCGTCTTCACGATACTTTCACTCCAGTTCTTACTTCATCCACCTGATTTTTTACTCGCAACTTGACATGCCGTATTTTATTCATATTGATTTGTACCAGCCGATGAGTCCACGAGGCGAAATACTTTGAAATTAAAGTTTGGATGTGGATCTATCCGAAAATTTGATCCGCTTAACTAATCCGGCTGACTTGTGACTTTCGTCATTCGTTTCTGAACGTGACTATTAGGAATGAACACCTACTGCTTCGTAACGCACGCAAATAAACTTAAGCAAATCCGTGCAATCATAAACTGTAGGTGTGCCGACAAAAATTGGCAATGGCATCAATATCCTCCGGCCTCGATATTTCTTAGTTGGACCCACGAGTTCAGGACACAAATGACTTCATCTCACCGACTTTTGGAATGATAACAATAGGCACAAAAACCCTCTGTTTTCACGGTCTTCTCACTTCAGTTTTGTTTTCATGAGAGGTGTGAGGCGATGGTTATTCTTCCGTATGACGAGGTACCAGTCTTATCGATTGTGTCGAAATGATTCGGACATAACCCCAATCACACCTCTTGACCCGTCCAATAGGCGTCGGGGTTTTGGACAGCTGTCCGTAATGTATTCTGTATCGAATATCTTAAGTTGGCTCAGCTTACCCATATGTACGAAAATCGCTATGGTCCATCACCTATTAGATCTCATTGTGTATTTCATTACACCTATACGACTTGTACTTCTCAGTGGGGAGCAGACAGAAACCGACTCGTGAGCCATGATTACTAAGCTAAATTATTCCTGTATGATCGACAATGTCTTTCTGTTTGCACCTGGCATTCACAACCATAGCATCGATTAAGCGAACAGTCTCATAGCATTCCAGCTCTCGGTCTTCCCGGTTCGAGTGTCCACACCCTCGTTCATTTCCCCGAGACGACAACCTAAAATTGACAGCGGTTTCTTTCTGACATATCATGCCATTATTAGTCAACAATTAGCAACGAAGCTAACAGAAGACGAGGGACAAAGAATCAACAATTTAACCACGAAGTTCGATACGGTTCATGACGTTGCTAACGTTCGTCTAACCAGAACCGATGTTTGATTGAAGCGACAACACCGAACATTTGACTTGTTCTAAGCATGCAACCATTTCTCGGACAGACTTAGCTTTGCACTTAGCAACAAAAGATAGGTGCAACATCATGTGGTGAAGTTCAACAAACCGTTCAGAGCCTGCCCGGTAGTGTAATGGCTAAGGCGTTCGACTCAGAATCGTTCGTCCCGGGTTCGCATCCCAGTTCGAGCGCGGTGGATATGGACTGCTGATGATTCCTAACAAGCTGGATGAAACAGCTGTACAGTGCTTCCATGGTTTCTTAATGGCGAGTCGAGCGATGGTATCACATGGTGAATTGTTTCATGCAAAGAAAAATAAATTTTACAGTAATACTGTCTAGTATCTATCAGTCTGAACGTTTTCTATGCACTCGTCCCTTCCACTTTGTTGTTTTACATCGCATTGACCCGGCCAATTTATTTCCCCATCGCTCTCGTCTACCCATAATCGGATAGAATTTGCCTACAAACTCGTTGGAACAGTTTTGTATCAATTATACAAACGAGAATTTGCAACGATTTTTCAATTTTTACATATTCGAACTGGAACAAGACGAGTATCGGAAGGAGAATATCGATTGGCAGTACATCGAATTTCCAGATAACCAACCAATCATTCAGCTGATCGCAGAGAAGCCCAACGGTATTATTCACATTTGTAACGATGAAGCAAGTCTGGCAACGGTACGTTTTCTTCTGTCTACCTATCTATCTATCTATCTATCATCTGCCTGTATTTCTTCCGCAGTTCTAGTTACAGTTCGTAATTTTCTCACAGATACCTCAAAAGAGTATTTAGATGAAAATGTAATATTCACCGTTAGGATTGGTGATTTTTATAAACAAAAGACAAAAACTCGTTGAATCGGAACTGTCCCATGCAAATCTTGAACCGATGGCAATCTTTATAAAACATGTACCGAGTTGGCATTTGAATCCAAGGCAACTTTTGGACTAGTGAAATCGATCCTGATCAATCTGAGGGACAGAAAATGTAGTTTGTGATTTGTTTCTTCTCGTACTATGGAAACTGATCAATTATTTGAAGTCAGCTGGTCAATTTTAAATTCTTTGTTGCATTTTGGCTTCCCAAAATGAGGTCATTTGAGTCACTTGGTAAGAGAACTGCCATACACCGTTAGGATTGGTGATTTTTATAAACAAAAGACAAAAACTCGTTGAATCGGAACTGTCCCATGCAAATCTTGAACCGATGGCAATCTTTATAAAACATGTACCGAGTTGGCATTTGAATCCAAGGCAACTTTTGGACTAGTGAAATCGATCCTGATCAATCTGAGGGACAGAAAATGTAGTTTGTGATTTGTTTCTTCTCGTACTATGGAAACTGATCAATTATTTGAAGTCAGCTGGTCAATTTTAAATTCTTTGTTGCATTTTGGCTTCCCAAAATGAGGTCATTTGAGTCACTTGGTAAGAGAACTGCCATACACCGTTAGGATTGGTGATTTTTATAAACAAAAGACAAAAACTCGTTGAATCGGAACTGTCCCATGCAAATCTTGAACCGATGGCAATCTTTATAAAACATGTACCGAGTTGGCATTTGAATCCAAGGCAACTTTTGGACTAGTGAAATCGATCCTGATCAATCTGAGGGACAGAAAATGTAGTTTGTGATTTGTTTCTTCTCGTACTATGGAAACTGATCAATTATTTGAAGTCAGCTGGTCAATTTTAAATTCTTTGTTACATTTTGGCTTCCCAAAATGAGGTCATTTGAGTCACTTGGTAAGAGCACTGCCATACACTCCTCGAAAATCAATAATTGTTAGGTTCTATATAACATACTTTTGTTCGGGAAAAGGAGCCTCGATAACCAACGGCCTTGTTAAACGGCCTTGATGTTTGATTCACAATCATTTGTCCTTCGACCAAATCCTGTTTTTCGTAGCACCACAGGCAATTAATTCATATTGGTATAAAATCACTGTGCGATTCTTCTCACGTAGTTTGTGAGCGTGAAGAAATTGCCCGTTCTCTTGGCTGAATTATTTGCTAACCAAGATATCGCTCCAATTTTTTTCGTTTGACTTGTACTATCAGTAAGTTGCTAATGGAGACTTTAAGGAAGCAAAACTTTACTACAAATGACTTCTACAATGTTGTGTAATCTACTATTGACGAACGGGAACTCACTGGATGTCATTGCTAACAAGTTAACTGTAGCGTTCGTGTGTGTGTCTGTGTAGGATGTATGTGTTTCTGCGAGTGTGGGTATGGGTAGTCAGGAAGGTTCGATGAACCGACGGAGCTCGGTAAATGTCCCATGAATGTGAATATTCCGGCCAATGAGGGGCTAACCGCACAGCGCCTTTTCATAGTTTTTGCTAGTAATCGGTTTGTGGATGAATCAGTAGCACAAAAACTTATTCTGTGCACCGATGTTGTAATCGGATCTCTTTTGTGATTAAATTCCGTGCAGTATTTCTACTCGCCCGCTCACATCCCATACGATAACCATCAACTTCTGGCATGCACAAAGTGCTGATCCGCAGTTTTCTACCACAATCGGAAGTCGCCCCCGCAATCAACGGCATTCCGGAGCATCAAACAATTTTAGGTGGCCTTGAAGATATTAGATCTAACTAGGGAAGCACCGCCATCGTAATAAGGGAACCTTCGTTGTCAACTGGCGACAAACTGTGTAAATAAAATGGATGGAACCCGATAACACACTAGCGACTTGTACGTGGTTGTGAGATTGATCTTGCCTACAAGTTCCGAGTACGCGAATTCGGTTTGTAAGAAAGCGAATCGACGAATCTTTGCCCTACAATTTGCAGATCATTATTGTCTTGTGAAGTATATCATATCACATTTGTACAGACGCATTCGGTATGACTGATCACGTTTTGGAATGTGTCGCGTGAATTTTTCACACCTAGTTGAGTGTCAGAAAACTATTTGCCATTACACGTCATTTTTATGTTATCGTTGCCAAAATTGCTTTGACCAGCCTGTCTGCAATGTGCTTGTTCAATTTTTCGTGTGCGTGAAAGGGTGTGTGTGTGTGTGCGTGTTTGTGTCTACTGTACGTGCGTATTTATCAACGTTCGTTCTTTGTAATAGAGTTCATGATTGACATACTCGAAGGAAATCAATAAGTTAAAAAATGTACGCCGAACTGAATTGGATGATGACTATGCAGAGATGTTTCTTTACGTGCGTCTTACTGAATCCGTATGATTCGAGATTAGAAAGGCCCATTATTTTTTTGTATCTCTGGTTCTCAAAAACCATTTCACACCTAGCTATTATGATCATTTGGAAGATGCCGGATGTGGTTGTCATTTCAATCTGTACTGCTAGAAAAATAATCGCTGATTGTTTCTCGAGCAGAGCTCCTCACCGTAATGCGTTAAGTAGTCTAGAAACGAAACTGTTTTTGCTCCCAGTAACATTTCCAAATCTCTGATTGTCATCCTGGTTGTTCTTTGGATTTTGATGATAACAGGGTACTTTCATGACACTCAATTCAGTCGCATAGTTTATAGTTCAAGTATCCAAGATGTGCATTGACTTAGGCGCTTAGATCATAAAAGCTTCGCTGTTAGCCGAAACGACCACGTCTTTGATTTGACTGTTATTTTCGTACTCGTTTTACTGAACTGCAATCCCGCTCGCAGATCCAATCTTGAATTCTGAAGTGATCATTCATTTGTAAGCATAACTGATTTGAAAACTCCACCGTTCAGGTGCATCTCACCAGTTTCGGTTCAAGGAGAATAATTTCACTAAACTTGCACGTTATGCGTACGTTAACTTCATTACACGTAGAATTCTGCTTCCTAATTACGTGGAAGTAAATTTATTACCTCACTTGATTACCTGAATTTCTTGCCTGTTTTGAAAACGTATTCGTAGCTCAATTTTAAGGTCTATCGAAAACATTTGACGTATACCAATTTTCTAGAGAATAGAAATCCACTTGATGAAGTCGAGTTTATTTTACCGCTGAACTGCCCTAAACCGTCTCCCTCAAATCCTTTCTCACCGAATGCCAAATCTCGTCTGACCCGCGGGTTTTAGGGAACAGATCGATCGTTTTTGGAACGATCACAACAACTACATCGGGATCATCCGAATTTCGCAAACCCGAAAATTGGTCGTTCCAATGCGTTTGCAATCGTGCATTTTGCCGGACAAATTGTGTACACGGTAAGTTCATGAGAAAGGTTGAAAAATCAAAGCACCAAAGTCATGAGATGTGCGGTGGGAGGTATTTCTTTCTTAATTCGACCAGTTGGCCGTGATATGAACGTGACATCGAGGCGTGTGATTATCGCAGTCGGAATGTGGATACTGGTAATTCGCATCTGGCGTTCCGTTATGGAGTCTTGACCTTAAAATGTATGCTAATGAGGCTGTGAATCCATTCCGGTTACAGCTTCCTTCCATCAACCGAAACATCCAGTGATGGTAAATAACATGTGTCGGTACAACAGTGCTCACGCCCGTTTAGTCGTTCCAACGTGAAAATTACAGATTAATAATAGTTACACGAAAGGTGTTACGCGCGTAAATATAGTGTTTTTTTTGGAATAAGGCATAAGCCTGAAATGAGTAGCTTTATTTTATGGATATTCTTCGTTCACATATGGTGTGGGATCATTGCGTTATCCGTTCGCTCTCCTAGAAACAATCACGATGAGTATTTTTAACATTTTTTTCCGATTTCACCATAGGAGGAGACCCCAACTTGGACAATTTGGCGGTTCTTCTAAAGTAATCTTTATGGTCGCGAATTAGTTTTGTGAATAATTCTCCGGTGACGTTTGTATTTCACTGTGCCATGACTGGGGTGTATCTTTTAAGGTTTGTGTGTGTGTGTGTCGACATCATATAAATCGCTCGTTTGGATCTTACAGATTTTCGTTAGATTATCAATCTAGATGTAATTCAAATCTTCATTTTCAGTTCCAGTCTTTCGTCCTGGTGTTGGAAAAAGTTTAGACTACCGAAACCATAGGAAAGCTCACAATCGATCACTACTGATGCGAATCCTGACAGGGATATAGCAAATGTACGCTGTAGCTAACGATTTCAAGCTCCTTACTATTTACCTTGGTGTCCTTGACCAGAAATTTGCAAATATCGCATGGCACGTTTGCTTTTTGTCGTCCAGGCAGGACCAGTCATCTCTCTTTAGCCTAGGGCGTTCAATTTTTACCGACTAAATACATCGATCTATGATGTACGCCGGCCACGAATATAGGACACAAGATAGAGTTGGAACAGTCGAAGGATGAAAAACCTGAATCGTCTCGCATGATGCTGAAGGACAACTCGAGAACTGCTGTCGTGTAAGAAGTCAGTTTTCAGACTAAAAGGCCTCATTGTAGTCTTTTCATGATTTATGAACTGCGTACGACGGGGCAATTTTCTTGGCTTTTAGTGATGAGAGTCGAATATGATTTGCGCGATTTTACTGTTCATTCTCGCTACTCTTTTAATTTCCTTGCATATTATCCAAAAAGTATACTGTAATTCCAGGAGGGTTCCACATTCGCTAAAGGGTTTATAGTTAGAAAAATGCAGGACGATATGAAGATACAAATTCATCCTGAAAAATCACTTCTCAAAGTCGAAAAAATTAACAGGTCGAACCTGTCTTTGCTTCATTTACTTATCCTTCAATAACGATTTTATTGTGAAGTATCAAAGACCATTCGATCATTTTGCTTTCGGCTGACCAACGCCTTCACAACCGATTGCGAATGCCCAACCCCAAATGATGCCGCTACCGACGCATGGCATCTCTATTCAATCCAGCTACTGATAATAATTTCAGTAGTGCAAGCAAAATTTTGACTTGTATTGATAAGTTTCTATTGCCTTCTTAGACCGACCACACTGCAGCTTCACCATTGACGTCTGATCGGTTCAGTTTACAATGAATCTACCTGGATGTCTATACAAGCGCATTGGAAGTACTGATCTTCAACGCCAATTCCGATCAAAACAACAGTAAAATGGTTACATGTTCCATTGACTAATCATGTTACTATTAAAATTAGTTCACGACTCCAGTTGCCTCGTGATTCGGGAGTGGAATATTTAGTTGACTGCAATAGTCCTCTCGAAAATAGTTCTTTTTGTACCAACAATGAAAATAGCAATAAGCATAGAAATATAAACAGTAGCTTACACACGCGAACACAAATGAAACTTGAGGGAATGCCTGAAGTAGTGCATTTCCCCACAGTTAAATGTCGGATCAAGGCTAGTTCATAAATAGTCTCTTAGTACTTGAGATGTAGTTCCTTCGAGCAGTTATCGAAAACCAAATAAAGCTGGGTATTATCAGACGTCTGCATTCGTTTCATTTTTATTGACAGATTACGTGAAACGATAGTTCATACAAGGTGTATCATGCAGGGTCAGTAGGTTAACAGTCATTTCCCATTTCTTTTGTGAATAACGAGTTCAACTTTTTATGTTTAATACCAGAGAAGTCAGTTTTTGTATACTGAAAGATGCATTTTCCGATTTGATCAATGTGGTTTCGTCAGATGGCAGCGGCTTCGAATATTCTCGGACTTGACCGCACTTTGCATGACGGGGTTTTATCCGATCCCATGTTCTAATCAATTTGTTCTCAAAGACTGATAGCGACATTCTCTTGACTTTGTCTGATGCGTCGAAATCGGATCGGCGATTTGAAAGAGAGATTTGTTTACGAATTCTTTGAACTGCAAATTAATTGGTAGACATTAAGAAGTGTACTGTGGTCAGTGAAAATGCCAGCCTAAGAATTGAACTTTGAGCTGCTGATGTTTTGTACTACACTGGACAATTGGGTGGCCATGTTTTTGCGTATGGACGGAGTCTGAAATGTGATCAAGCGGAATGTAAACATGATCATTGTTAAGATGGACAAGTATTGATTTGTTCTTCTTTCACCATCAACATACTAGGTTTTTTTAAAATCTCGTGCGCTGCTGTCTTTTTGTCGTGAAAACCAAACAGTTCAGCCGGTCAATGGCACCACGAACTATTCTTTCGCGCATTGTACGTTTTCGGGATGTGTAAAATTGCAGATGCGCGTACTCGATGAGACCAGTTTGTTTTCCATTAAAACGTCAATATGAATGATAGCTAACTTTACTGTTATCAACATATTTTACGCTTATTTACATTCTCTCGAGGGCGAGACTGTGACCAACAGCAGATTGTGGGTGGGCTAAGCAGTTGGCGATTATGGCACCCGAAATCAATACAATCATGTCAGAACCCTCCGAAGTTAACCGAAGTACCACCGCGGGCAAATCAAACTTCATGATACGTTTTACTCTTCACTTAGCTACAGAAATTCACACACATTCTAGTCTGCTAATTGAGGGAGATATAGAAGCAGAAGTTAGTACGTATGTGGATGGTTTATTGCCCGTTGGGAAGCTTAGGTATCACGGTTTGATTATCTGGAATTCCTTTGTAATCATGGATACAGTTTGTATTGAACCCCAGATCAACAATGGACAAAATGAGAGTCCGGATCCAAACGTGATTTTCCGCGATTCGGCTTGGTTACAGTAGGAGTGATTCAACTCCGGTCACCTCGAATGCTAAAAGACCAGTGTTCTTGGTAATTGGTGTTAGTCATACCTCAGGTTGTTGGTTTTCATGACGTTTCAATCGCTGAGCTTAACGTTTGGGTTTCAAACGTTTCATCACAATTGGGGTGACACTGTCAGTGTATGGGTGCAGTCGATTTTAATTTCCACTTATAGTACCTTTGTTATTAGGTATGATTATGACCTCATGGGTGACTTTGAATTGATGGCGATCTGAGTTGCACAATCGCAGAACAGCTAACGTGAGGCGAAATTCGGTTAGCTTATCAGCCAGTGTCAACACGTGAACAGCCAAATCATTATGACAGCCTAAAGGCTATTGGCTGACCAGCTTTTCCACTCTAAAGAACATTGTCCGCCATGTTTTGTACTCTTCCAACATATTTATAGATAACTAAGTTCATTAGGTCAGTACATTTTATCGCAACATTCCGAAGTAGGCTGTTTCAAAAAGTCTGCCGCCCGGAAAGAAACCAATTGCTCCCCACAATTCTACATTTCAAATCAACTCGGAGCAGGACATTTCCATGGACGGATATGGAATCCGATAGCCCCAGAGAATAATAAACCGTTCACCAATTTGCACTTCCGTTGGCAAGGTTATCAAACGCTGCATGCATGCAGGGCAGCGTTCTTCCATTTGGGTCACTCGTGACACCGTTTGAAGTGATTAACAAGTTATGCCCGGCTCATACTGGTTTTTCTGCTTCTATGCATTTCTACCGAGTCACGAAATCCTCTGAAGACCGCTACCCTAATGCATGCTAAATCTTCATTATGAGACCTTACGGGTTTAGTTGTGCGGTTGTTGACCGCAGGCCGCCCTATTTGTTTGACTGTACAATTGTTATCTCTCGCCTATTCGCTAGGTTGCGCTTTTGTGCATTTCACGCTGGTTGCACAGCTTCTTGGAGATAGTTGTTTTGATGTCTGCTGGACAGTAACTTCATTTTGATATGAGAAATTTGGTGTCTTTGAGTTGATGCAATTTCAACCGGCTCATATCATCAGCCCAAGGTCCTTCAGGGGTCATATTTAAAATCTGTACATTGACGACCTCATCTTGACAGGTGGCGAGATGTGTCACCTAAACATCAAGCACGACGGTTAGAACTATGAAAACTCTTCGTTTCATTTCACAAACTCTATGATTTCATCCTCCTAGTTACAGTAGTTTAGATGAAAACTGAAATCATTGAGGGGTCTTTGTACTTATTGACCGACGGCTCATCCTGAACTTCACAACCTTCCTTCTACCTTCTATTATCTCTAACCTTTTACTTCCTTTATTATTAAAATAACACCGTACATCATTTCCAACAACCAATAGAAGGCTACCAGATGGGGAAGTTGACCCTCGGTGGATGGGTTCGAATCCGCGACATTCATGTTCGAAAGTTACGACCTTATCTACTTTGGACCGCTGTTCGGAAATCTGACAATTAGTTCACTTGGTCACTTGTTATTTTGATAGTAAGACAGCGTAAGTTATTGAAATTAATGAACAATGGTTACGAAACTGATGTTTTATTGCACAGGTACTGGAACTAAAGTACTAGGTTGCACCATGAGCCTAAAATCACATGAAAACATAGGAAGAGGGAAAACCTTTTTGACGTTGTTTTTTTACCTGTGCAAGGATCTGGATGGATTCGGTTCACTTCGTGATCAGGTAGTAGTTTACACAAATATCCATTTGAGTTCTCGGCATCGTTTGTCCTAATTAATGTGCATAAGCGAATCGTATCGCCAATCGTTTCGAAATCCCATTAGTTCCATCACGTGACGGTTTCGAGCGACTTGTTTGTCCATCAACTGGTCACTCAGTAATTTTCACTACTTAGTAATTCTATTTCCCCCGTTTTGGTTCTATGGTATGACTAGCGGTGGTCTATAGGTCAACATCGGAGTTTTCGCGGACGAGAATAGACTTAGTTTCGTATCGCCACACCGTTTATTTAGAAGCCTAGAATTTGTCAAGTCCTCGCTCCAAAAAAATTTCCCAAATTGTTTCATATGATTTGAACAGGAAGACAACTAGACCAAATGACAAGACAATACTCATGGAATGTCGAAAACATGAGAAGTTCATATTGATATCTAAGTGCATTGTGCAAGGCAAAGCATCCTGGAAATGCTCGTGAATCATGTCACCGATACGGCAGGATATAACACTGCTTCCTTGTATGCTTTCTATCAGTACCACAGAATAGCTGCTGCCGATCGTCGGGGCGTGATCTGTCATCCTGGTAGCTGTCTTCTGCATGTACGCTTCGAGTCGTCGCGTTAGGTCTGGTACGAGCAAAGAAACGGTACTCTCCCTCCACCTCCTGCCAAATCAAGAAACCAATAATCCTTTTATTCGTCTGGTGTTCCTTACTTTGTAAATATGTTTTCCGGATCCTTCACTCTACTTTGAGTGATATTCGTCCATTACCATCCGCGTAACGAATTTTGTTTCACGGTTATTCACCGCAAAATTTTTTGACATCTGTTTTCATTTTGAGATCAAAGGTCTCAGCTCTGCCTCAAGGGTGTGCCTCAAGATTACTCCTGGGTTCTATGCTCAAGTACATGATGGGCAGCATTCCACCTTAGTCGGTCTCTGAAGGTCGTTCAACCACAGGAAACTGCTTCTTGCATGCATTAGCCTTAGTAACATGTTGGTCTAGCTCAGTGAATCGATAGGTTAAGTCCAGTAATCACGGTGAAACATAGCCGCCCGTGTTACCAAAACAAGGACCATACATGCGTATACGCATATAACCATGCACACATACAGACACACACATACATACATGCATAAATACAATCATATATATATATGTAATTACAAGTATACAAACGTGCATTCATGTGAGCGTTCACCGACAATTAGGCCTTCTCCACTGATATACGTTTTTCTTTACTTTTGAAATTAACCATCGGAATACAAATAATCACGTGAACATATGTAAAAGTCGATTATTTAAGTTTTTGGTCCTTATGGTCTGGGCAATTGTCTCGGTATCTGAATGGGATTTTTTTTCAAGTTTGACTTCTATCCCCTGTGGCCATTCTCCCAATGCTGCAGCTTACAACTGGCCGCAAACCCACTTTCTAAGTGTAGTAAGGGTTGACCGATAATTATTTTATAATGGTCATTAATGAATTCGAACGCGTTCTTAAGCTTTTCGTGCTCATTTGAACTCACCGCCATTCAGGCGGTGCTTTCGATTCAAATATTTTACCTGGCTTTATGATAAGAACAGATTATTTGAATTCTTTACCATTACAATTGAAGTAATTTCATTGGTGTTAATCATGAGGAACGGCGATGCATTCAATGATATTCTTCCTCGTTTCGTCCAACATCTACATGCGAATAACGTTTGATTTTCGATGTTCTCCCTCAGGAACAGCATGTCGAACAGCTTCTAGCCTATTGATAAAATCCTCCGAGCTTCTTGTTGTGAAGACGGTGAACTTACAGAGATTGCTTTCTACGGACGTTGTATGCAGTTACTTACTTCCCTATCCTCTTGACTGAATAAGCAACTTGGGTCACGTTGGCGAAAATCATTAGGACTCCACAATGAAGTGTGTTTTTAATTCTCTGACGTTCTCGGTAGCTTGAATAAGAATCCTTTCCTAAATACTTGACTCGTATGTAGCCTTACGCTTCAAACGATAACATTCATGAATGTTCTCTCAAGTTTGCATGTTGTCGGAAGTAAGCCGCAGTTTTGAGTAAACTAATATCGATTTTTGACAAACAGGTCTATGATTTGGGACAGGAATTCGCAATTCTGCAATCAGGTGATTACAATGCAACTCGATAGCGTCATATTTTATGGGTCATCCAACAACCAAACGTGTACCCTGACGGTTGAGTAACCGCGTGTTAAATCATACGTTTCCCTGTGCTTGAGGGTTTTTATGAAAAAAACTTCTATGACAACGTGTGCAGTAACCTTCCATTATTGCCACTTAGTTTCCTACAGATTACTAGTTAAGCCATATCTGCTCGCACTCTCAAAAAATGCCTTTATTCTGTTTAGATTATCTTCTCTTCAGGAAATGAATTCGATGACAACCGCAAATTTTGATCGTGACTATTTACTCGTGTGAATATTTTCGAATCGGTCGAGTTATCCGCTTTCGTGACACAATCCCCAATCATTTCTAATTTGCACAGGTTGACGGATTTGTCGACAAGAACCGAGAACAAATGAGAAGCGAGGTTCTCAATCTGTTAGTCAAAAGTAAACAGCCGGCCGTGTCCGCTATGTTCCAAGCTGTCCAAGCCCGTCGTACGAACGCACATTCGGCAGGCCGAACCTCACGCACCCCGATGGTGCTTGCAGCATTCAACTCGTCCCTTCAAGAATTATTAAAAAATATGAAACGGTGAGTTTATGTGTCCGAGTGACATTAGTCATATGATTTTGCAGTGTCAGATTTCATGAAATAATTCACCGTGTGATATCATCGCCCAATTCACCATAATGTAACCATGGAACCACTGTACAGCTGTTTCATCCTTGGTAGGAATCATCAAGCTCTGTAGATCATATCCAAAGCCTTCGTCCTACTTAGGCTACCTGCAGAGAAGTCATCTATCAGTGGGGGTCGATCGCTGTGAGCTAACGGACAGTAACCGTGCAAATAAGTGACGGATAGGTGCAACATCATGTGGCGAAGTTCGACAAACCGTTCAGGGCCTGCCCGGTAGCGTAATGGCTAAGGCGTTCGACTCACAATCGTTCGTCCCGGGTTCGCGTCCCAGTTCGGGTGCGTGTTTGATATGCACTGCTGATGATTCCTAACAAGCTGGATGAAACAGCTGTACTGTGCTTCCATGGTTTCTTTATGGTGAGTTGATCGTTGATAACACACGGTGAATTATTTCATGAAAAACATTTAATCTCCTACTACTAACATGTACCAAGTGTGAGATTTGTCTAGATTGGCCAAAAAGCGTAGAAAGTGGGATGAAAAAGGGCAGGCATTAATTTTTCACCTGAGATTGTTATCGTTTCGACAAAATTTTCCATCTACTCATTTCAAAGGGTTAAAGAATAACTCTTCATCAACGTCATTAATAAGGACTAATTTTCATCGAACTTATTGAGCGTGTTTAACACGAATGTGTTATCTCGGTTATGACTCTGGCGTGAACACGTGACCTTAAAACGCGCGCGCAGATTTGTGCTTCAATTTTGTTTACTGATAAGAGTTGTAATGGTCTTCGATTTTTTTGCAGATAGTCCGATCCGTAATGCCTTGTCAGGCCGTGCTGGACATCGAAGATTTGGAAATATAAATCCACTGAATGATGTCCAGTTACTCAATGATTAAATGAAGCTGGTGACACAACAATATTAGGCCCAATGATTTGTGCAAATCGATTTTAGTCTAACTTTCACAAACAGGTAGTTCCCACTGACTAGGACAGAGAACAACATACGCAACAGATGTATTCGAACGATGTCATTAACACGAGTAGAGTGTCAGCCCGGACTAATTTTGAGCTAAGTTAGGCTTCTTGATAGCGTTGCCGCAGTCTTACTGACTTTGTTCTACTTCACCGGCTTTTCATTTCCCACGGAGCACAGTTTGCCCATTTTCACAACCAGCAAGCTAGGCGTACACCATGATTCGTTCGGTTGTTTGTGAACTCGAAATGACACTCATTTCGGACTATTTGAGAATCATAAGTTGGGATATTTTCAATTAAATTCGAACACTAAATGGAGACAGGAAAAGAGGAATCGAACTAGAGGTGAACAACAACGAACTTGCCATGGGAACAGTAACTGCGTTTGGACAAGTTTGACACAAGTTCGATCATCTTGAATTAAAAACCGTGACTATATATACCCCCAATCAAAATCTTTTCGCAGTTGTTTTCGTTGGGAAATTCCATCAAATGAACCTAATTCAATCAGATATTGTAGACTTTACACGATACAAAACAGAAATTATATCACAAATAGCTGTCTGAAACGGTGAAAAAGCCGTTGTTAGTTCAAACGAAAACAAACAATCCCAACTGCCTGACGACGTTTTTCCAAATGGGGTAAACTTCGCAGTCATAGGTTGTCAATCCCTCGAAAAACCTCTAATTTCTTTTAGAAAATCAAATTTAATCGGAACGTTTTGTTTAAAAAATAAAACTCATACTTGCTCGTCATCCAAAATCTTATCAAGGTTCATGCATGTGTGTGTGTTCGTGTATGTATGACCTGTGTTACGATGCAGTGTGTATTGGAATGGAGAACGAGGTAAACATGGCGCCGTCCCAATCGGGAATGCGTCGGTACTTTTGACCGAAAGCTCGTCGATGACAATGAAAACCTCAGTGCCACGCGTTTGATTGCATACGCGTTATTAGTGTCAATTTGACTTTAAAGAAGGAGCTAGGATTGCTCATCCCTTCAAAGCGCATACGGGGTGCCGTTGATCAAGTTACAATTTGAGCATGAGTAAGCAAATTATAGCTTTCATCAAATAGGATAGGTTTCGCTACCTCACACGTGATTCCGTTCCTTTAGCACTTCAATCGATGCCGCCACCAATGACCAACACCTTAAGCTGAATTTTCCAATCCTTGATTTATCTTGATGACCTGAGATTTATATTTTAAAGGCAAAGTTTGAAGTGTAATCAGTCAAGCACAGAAAACGTCAATCCCACACGCTGCTCGCACGTACGTATGCGCTACATGCATTTAAATAAGGAAAGTGGCGTAGACTAGTGGGATATGTGTCCATCCTGTGGAGAAGGCTTGATTCAATGGAAGGACTTCGACTGGAGATAACGGGACATACACCGTGCCTCTCCCCTTCGAAGCTGTCGGCCACTGATGGCTATCATTGTGGGTGACATCGGAATGAACGTAACTCGACTATTCTAATAAACCTTGGCATGAACTGTTGCTGTAATGATAACGCAAACGTCTTCCAACTGGGAAGCAATGGCAACAATGAACTAAATTGGATTTTGAAACATTCAGTATTCTTCATTAAGTTGAATAGTAGAGAAGGAAGACAAATAATGCGGGATGTTAACAGTTCATACCATGCTTCTCAACCAATTATGTCAAACAATCTAAGAATTGTATAATATTCAATTGATAACTGCAGTGGATGGGCACACGGGTTAAATTCAATACATCAAACAACTGACGTCATTCCCATGGCAAACGAAGAGTCTGTGTTAATAGCTTTTGTGTATGCATAGTTGGGTCACGTAGTGGGATTGGAATTGCTTCACGGACGACAAAATTCTTCTGGTCAGTATTGTGCACCAAGGGTTTAAAACATGAAATTGTGTCAACTGTGTGTTTTATTGTGATCAAATTGTTTGTGATTAGGGAAGAAGAGCCAAACGGTTGTTTTAAATTTTTAGACATCAAACTGATAAGGCATTCGAATGCTCCATCCACAGAAAAGCCACAAGTAGTGGTCAGAACCAAAATTTCGCAAGTTTTTTACAGATTGCATTCAAAGGCAGTTTAGTGGGGAGTTTTATCGTCCTGCTAGAGGAATATTTGCACGCCGGATGCCCTGCCGGAAAAAGGGTGCTTTTTTCGTGCACCACGCATTCGTAATGTTTACCCTCGGAAGTTCATCGGCGTCCACAGTGGACAAAAACAGAAGAGTGGCTCAAACTTGGAGGCCGTAACCATCAGCGGTTGAAAAGCGTAATATGAACTGTTGACATCCCGCGTAATCGGTCTTTCATCTCCGCTTTTCGACTAATTTGGATTTGATATTTTTCTGCAGTTATCAGTGCCCTAGAGTTTTTGTTGGCGGTAAGGATTTTTTTGCGAATTATTGCCGAAGCGCATGATATGAAGAGTCAGACATTTTCGTACGCCACGCGCTTACCTTTTTCATGCTGATATTCATAACTTCACGCAAAGTTCCCAGGTTGTGCTTAGATTTGTATTACATGAATTTGAACGAATGATCCAGGTGGAATTTTCGACTCCAAATAATGGTCAAACATTTCATGTCTGCAGGTGAGGACACGAGGGATCGACTTTTCGCTTTAGACAACCGTTTCAAGATGTGCTATGACACTTGTCGAGTGAAGTAATGATCCGTTTTGTCAGTTTATACACACGTCATTGCAAATGAAAATGGACACATTTGGGATCATTCAGGCTACTTGAGTGATTGTGTAGAAGTAAAATTTTCGTTATCTCAGACAGATGCAAATATGCCACTGTGTATCTGTATCTGATAAACTATTCATGGTATTTAATTACCTGATTAGACAAATAATCATTTTTAGTCGGTGTGGCAATTAAATCTCACTCCTTTTCGACCATAATCGACTTTTCGCATAGTTTTATTGATTTTTCGATAAAATTTGTTGGATAATCATTCATCAATCAGGTGTTTCTCGTTTTCTACTTGATCGTTGAAGCAGATTTTCTTTACTCTATTGATCAGACTTCGAAATGATTCTTCCTTGTACAAATGTTATACAAAACTCGATGTGTGACTGGATGGTGTTGTTGTGAGTCGCCGTACCATCTGGGCGTGTGGATAAAAAATCAGACCTAAAATTGATATAAAGTTGTCATTTTCTTCCTTGTAAGGGCGGAATAGTTAGGATGAAAAGAAATTCAGTATGATGAAAAAACAGATGAATTGTAGTTCATTGGACAAGATTAGAGTATTACCAATTTATCCCCTATTAAACGAACGTTTCTCCTTACTATCGTGAGCGTTTTGCTCGGTCCTGTCCATCCTTGGCATCTGTCAGGGTAGAATCCAAAGTATTTCCCTTGGACATGTTTTCAAATTGCATAAAAGTTTTTCCTTTGAAATAAAGTGAATAAACAAACAAATGCAACATTACGGAACTAGGGAATGAAGAGGTTATGTAAACTAACAGCTTCTCCCGGACGAGGCAATTTTTGTAACTAATGAGTCCAAATCAATTGAGTACATTCGGTCGGAACCCAGTGAAGTAGTGTTTGGCAAATGTGAAACTGCGAATGAGTTTGGTAGGTAAAATGGGAATAACACAGTCCAGGCAACCTTGGATTTATCTTTTTAATTTTTTTATTAATGAAATAACAATGTATACCATTTTTCAAAAAGGGGTCCGCGGTCGACAGAAAACTCCCGAGTACGGAAGGATTCGAACGCACCAGCTTGATGTCCAAATGCCACGACCCCATACGCTTGGCGACCGCCGGTCGAGCGGTCAATGTCATGCCTCTTCAACACATTTCAGTTTTATCAGCCTAACTATGATAATGATTTCCTTGTCGAAAACAATACACATTAGGAATACTCAAAAGTTGTAGGATATAAAAACGACCGTATATCGATCGATCACCCAGTTTTGGTCCAGGACAAACTTATTCTGTGGACTTAACGAGAGCTTCAGCTTTGTCTATTGCTAATAGCCCCCTTAGACAAGGTGTTCGTGTTCAAAATGGCTTTAGTTCCGTCTACAAAGTCGGACCATGGTTTGTCTCAATCGCCTGATTGTCATGAACACTCCCAAAATGGAAACGTTCTAATCTTTATTTGGGAGATACTAACGTGTTTACTCGATTTTATGGGCTTATGGAGATTGAGTCGATAAGTGCATCCAAGTGCTCGTCACTTTGCACGGTTGTTTGGATCAAACTTAGCCGTGTCATTTGCACCTATCCGTCCGACTCGACCGCACAAGGTGGCTGTACGGTATGGGCACGTAAACAGACAGTTCAAATTTAGCGACTTGTGCATGCACTGGACGCCAGAATTCACTGTGTGGTTCCAGTGTCGAGTGGACGTGTTTGTAAGCCCTATCTTCATCACGTACAGTAAGGTAGTTTAATGTCTTGTGACGTGAGATATGTATCCAGGGTTGATTTGGGTGCACACCTGTTGTGATGATTCAGCTAGGCGGATTGCTTTAGGTTTCATCTGTCAATTTCCACTCTCGTCTAGGCACCACGTCGAATGTGATATGCGGTTAAATGTAATGAAATGTGTCATATAACACACATGAATTTGACCTTGAATCGTTGCATTACTGCTACATTAAGGTCTCCCCTTTAAAATTAGGAATATATATGGATAAGTCTAAGTGAACGAGTGTCATACTTTGCGATAACTCATACTTCGTGAAAGATCACTTTTGTCAGAGCAAATTCGGTTCCGGCTTCAGATTTTTAGCAACTGAACAGTAAAGATATAATTATCCTATCATTTATGTGAATATGTTGTGAGATCACCACCAATAGATGGCGACAAAAAGTACAGGCCTAATCCTTTTCGTGACTCGGTTCCCGTTGCTGTTTGTGACAGAAACCGACCACATTTTGTCCGATGCATCAAACCGAATATGTTCAAATCTCCGATGACATTTGAGGAAAGCATTGTGCTTGATCAGCTCCGATACACTGGTGTCTTGGAAGCAACTCGAATACGTAAATCCGGTTTCCCTGTTCGACCTCCGTATCAGGAATTTGTGGACCGGTGAGTGGGACTAAATGAAGTTTGCCTTATATGACAACTTCCTGTTAGCCAGTAGCGTATGTCATTTTTGTCAATATTCTCGTTAGGGAATGATTTACGGTAAAATTTCTCTTTGTTTTTGTCTTAGTGGTGTTTTGTGATGCCT
Source organism: Fasciolopsis buskii (assembly GCA_008360955.1). Taxonomy (NCBI): domain Eukaryota; kingdom Metazoa; phylum Platyhelminthes; class Trematoda; order Plagiorchiida; family Fasciolidae; genus Fasciolopsis; species Fasciolopsis buskii. Next base: position 100,757 of record LUCM01006803.1, read on the forward strand.
ATAGTTTGCTACCGACCGATGTTATTTGACCGGTGGTTGTTCTGATAAAATGCGATGGCGTACGATGTTTGATGTTTGTCAAACTGTATTATGTGTTGTGCGGACTCCGTTCATTTGGTTACCAGTTTACACCTTAATTTCGATTCTCTTTTCTCAAAACTAATGAACAAATCCCTAATATTTCGTCCAATAAAATCGCGAGACACTCAAATTCTGATTGTATGTTCGTTGTCTATAAGCAACCTGATTGCAATTTTAAATCAAAGTGGACTGAAATGAGATAAAAAAAAACAAATGCGTGTTCATGAACAAAACCATTCTTTAAATTTAGAAATTAATTCGGTTTTCATCCTAATTTCGTAGTTATACACGATGCAAGATCTCTTTCGAGGGGGGAAACAGTACCGAAATTCGGATCAAATGAAAGTGTATATGCTTGTGTGTGTGTGTGTGTGTGTGTGTAGATAGCCAGGGGATTGGCCCAGTTTTGTAAAATATCGATTATTTCCTTTACCACCTACCTGACTGGGCATGACCGAGATTTCGTGTGTTAACGAACGAAATCAATCCAACGAACAACCGGATAGTGAGAACCAAATGACAGCAATTTGACCAAAAAACTTCCTTTCGAAGTCCAACGGATTTTCTGGATACCAAACTTAACGAGAAAATGACTGTCTGCCGTTTTCAATACTGTTTCAGTCTTCGTATTTCATAAACTAAACATTCGAGTTTGCAAACGCAACGTCGAAACGGATATGTTTGTCTTGTCAACT
>LUCM01006803.1:102627-201064 GCA_008360955.1 Fasciolopsis buskii
GGCCTCGTTAAATGGTGTTCGGACATTTTAGTTAAGGACCAGTGGTCACCGCACCCTTTGAATTACATCGTCATAAGGAATCCACCATAATAAATTTATCCCAGTTTGACTACCAGGTAGAGTCCAAATGGTTCAATTGCGGGGGTTACGTCTGTACGTCGGTTCGAATCCTGCCGAGATTGGAGATTTGTCACAGTTGTTTCAGTTCAGTGTTTATTAAATTTGCCAAACTAAAATTTTGTAATATGTATCTTTATTTTGCATAAAACTGTGCCCAAGCCGTGCACCATGGAAACCATGGCGAAGAGAGGCAACCGGTGACGGGGAAAAGAGGAAAGAAAAAGCAATCCGCAAAGTTCACTAAACATATCAATAGACTTGCTACCCACGCTCATGTCATCGACTGGCCATCGTCAGTAGGCTTGGTACTGACGGAATATCTACAGTGATGTAGTGAGCTTACTTAGAGGATCGTATTCCTAGCTTTTGACTAAATGGTCTAACCTACAAAACTCTAGGTCGATTCGATGGTCTTTTATCGCACTGGGGACTGTTGACTGATTATTTTTTGGCATGCGTGAACCATGTAGATATGTTCCATAGCCGCTGGAGCCCACCACATGAAGTTGAAGGCAAATAGAACCCTGAAACTTTGAACTGCATAGATCTCTATGGGGTCTCAATAGGTCAGTTGTAGTATCAACCTGATCTTTTGAGACCTTAAAGGATTTTAATCTGTTTCATTTTCCAGGTTCGTAGTCGCCGGTACCACTTTCCATCGGTAAATTGGTCTTTGGCGGCTATGAAGCATGTCTCGTCCACTACATTTCATGCACCCCTTGGATAGATCTAGGCATCCAGAATATCTAGTTCATCTTCCCGCTGCAGATGGAGACGAACTTAGATCCCTATGCTTCGTCCGCCGCCATTGGTCGATTTGGCATCAGGGTTCACTCATCTCCCCTAAACTGACTACTGGAAGACGGTCAAGTCGGCGACAAACGCCTAGCATTCGTCTTCTTCCTTGTCTCTGGTATCCAGAAAGTAGTACGTGGGACTCCTTTAGCAGAGACTCTTCATGTATGTTCAGGGCGAGTAGGAAGATTGAAGTCTAAGTCTTCTATCCCTAACGATGAGTAGGCTTTTAGATCCAGCATGGTCTAGACGGATCACAATAGCGAGTGAGGGAAGCTTGTGGGCTAGTTTGCAAATCGGAAGTGGGTAGATGGTACACAATTTGCCGGAAAGCTTTATTACGTAAGTTCCTCAAATTTGCATTCAATATACTATCGGTGTTTATCAAAAATGCTTTGATATGGTGTTAAAAATATTTCTTATTCCAACGTTTCTCATGATTTCCTCGAGAACAGTGAAACACGGCAATTATTTCGGAATATTCATTGGGTTCTGCTTCCCTAGTTGACCTGGTGCACGAAGCAGCCTCGCTTACCTTAGGCTGACGTATGAATGTGGCCGTCTTCTGAACGCACAGCATCACATACCCAAGTGATTCAGAGATTTGATGTCCCGGAGACATCTCTTCACCATCCCGCAAGAATTTTAAGGGTGGTCCTGGAAACTCAAGAATAGTGATTTTTGGTAAAATCGTTTACACATGGCACGTTAGTTCATACACAGTTCCCGTGATAGACAGATGGTTCGTAACAGTTTTTTCCCCACCGGAAAGGGATTTTCCAACTTGATCAACACGATTTTGCAACACGACTTACACTATTCTTTCAGAATCAGTTCAAAATGACAAGCTGACTTCTGCCCACAAATTGTAGAGATGGACAGTAGGTCAGTGCGTATTGCAGTACATTAGGACAACTGCGGTCCTGTAACGAGGACCACGTCTCAAGCATATGGAGACGAGGTTTCAAAAAATCAACTGGCTACCAGTCCTGAGTGGCTTTGGTACACTTCCGAAATATAATAAAAAGTGATATTGGACTCAAGATCAAGTGCAAATTCCACCACCGTCAGCATTTCCCACCAAGCCGCGATTAAAGTAGTTAATTTATCTAGTTGGGAAACAAATTGTAACCAGACAATTATAAACAACTCCATCGCGAGTGCTAATTCCAGTTTCAGTCTGTTAAAAGTTCTCAAGTAATTTGAAATTTTCCTGAGTACATGTCAATCTTATATCACGTTATTATTATGTCACCTAATGTTGTACTGTTGCATTATCCTAGCCTCATGGTTGCTGGGCTTGGGGTCTAGGTTGCAAATGTGTCATCATTAACCTAAGTGACATCGTCAATCAGTTGTCCACCGAAATATCCAGTACATGTATTTGAAACCATTGAAAGCTGTAAGGTTACATTAAGTTTTGGTATATCGTTCCACTTTTCTACCTTTATTTCTTCCATAATGTCCTAGGCACACTACAAGAGGATTTTTATCAGCGCACCTATTCTATAGCGTAGGATAATCTTGAAATCTGCACGTGAACTACCAAAGATCACGTGGATTGCCAATGAGAATCCTCGAAGAAGTATAACTAGTCATCTTCATGGGTCACCAGCGTAGAGAGTGAGCAGCCGTTGTTCAACTTGCAGTTTGTCCGTTTGTTTTATTTTCTATTTGGCCGGAGTCCGTGTTTGTTGACAATCTCATCTAATTCTGTTAATCCGTTTCGTTGAATCCACGTGAGGAGGTCACAGTTTGGCCTCAGTAGTCCTCGTTCGTCTCAAAATGCAAACAATTCACATTTTTGGTTTTATGCACGTGTGTGCATTGAACGTGTAAATCGGCACGACTGCTCTGTTCCAACTATCCTAATCATGCGATCCCGTACCAAAGCTGAGAAAGATGCATTCTTATCCAGTTCGGACCAAAAACGTCCTATGCAAATGCGTACACAATTTTTGTAGCCTGTTTATCTTCTGTAGCTCGCGTTACTTTCTCCTACTTGATGAAACCACCTCATTTTGTTCCGGCAGAATGACCATAACGGTTATTTTGTCTGTCTGGTCTTTTGTGAATGTGGTTTTTGTTAGTATATTGTGTGCATGGACCATGTGATTGATACGCTAGTAAGTCTAAGCTGTGAGTCTGCTTTTCACTGAAATTCAAGTGACGTTCAATCAATGTGTTTGATGGTCAGTATGTGAACGAACTACGTCCACAACCTCATTTGGTTACCACTTATCCCATGCCACTGTGAAACGTTTCGTGCTTGAACGTGGATTTTGTGGTTTCGAATTCTTGCACGGCCGGTCTCCTTCATGCCCAGTATCTCTCGATTGACCGTACTCCTCTCCCAAAAATGGACTAGTTGGTCATATCGTTATTAAAAGTGCACGGATGAGAACATAAGCAGGCAATTTGGGGATGACAGCAATTTGTGATGTTCTAGTTTTTGAAGTATCACTTCTAGATAAGCTTTACTGGTAATTTGGGCACACAGGCCACGCATGGTTCTGCGCGAGAATTGCATGAAACTGACCATTTTTTTGTTGATTAAACATTTGCAAACATACATAAGACATCAAATTTTCCGGAAAATCCAGATGATTAGTCAAAATACTCAATAATGAATGGCATGCTTGATTTCACTTTGTCTTTACAACAGTTTATTCTATTGGAGAGTGTATCGACTCCGTAGACGCTTCGATTCGTCGCCGAACACGCACCGTGAAACGTTTAACACATGCTTGACTATTATCGACACTAATTCACAAAACCGTGTCCTAATCTCAGTTAAAGCTTTTGGTTTCACTCTATATACCTAGTCATTGCGCATCTAAGCGCAATCACCGGGCCATAGAACCTGTTAAGATGAATGGATCAAACATTCGGGTTTCATCTACCTTCTCTGGAACTCCTTGTGAATCGGGCTGAACAGGACAAATGCAATTATCTTTTCCAGTCACCAGTGAGACGCGCGTCATCGCCATGCAGCCGGTTTCCATACTGGGTTGATTTTCTGATGCGAAACAGATTAGTTGATACCAGACCAACCTTGGCCTCGGATACTAGTTCTGCTACTTTGTGGATGCATGAGACAATACCCGTCTTTTACACATGTAAACTCTAGGTTGGCTGTTGTGCTCCTTTGTTTGGAATTATTCCGATAGACGTGAAAGACCGTCTGAATCTTGGAGTACGCATTTTTAACTCCAGCTATTGAAGTGCTATGTCAACTATCTCCTTGTTATTTGAAGCCTAGTAGGGAGATAGAAGATTGCAAACTGTTATTACCGGAATCAGATACTCACTAGTAACGATATTTAGATCCAATGCAATTTATAAACTATTCATCGCTTTATGAATGTGATATAAATGACCTGAGCCAATGGGGAACGTAGAACAAAACTATGACCCTGTTTTTTTTTCATTTATATTTTGTGATACATTCTTCTTTTTTCTGAACAGGTACGGATTCCTGGTCTCCAAAAATTGCCACAAACAATTACGCAGCATTGAGAATCCGAAGGAAGCGACTTGTTATCTTCTCAACAATCTGGATATATCTGTCGGAGAAAATANAAGCGCAATCACCGGGCCATAGAACCTGTTAAGATGAATGGATCAAACATTCGGGTTTCATCTACCTTCTCTGGAACTCCTTGTGAATCGGACTGAACGGGACAAATGCAATTATCTTTTCCAGTCACCAGTGAGACGCGCGTCATCACCATGTAGCCAGTTTTCATACTGGGTTGACTTTCTGATGCGAAATAGATTGGTTGATACCAGACCAACCTTGGCCTTGGATACTAGTTCTGCTACTCTGTGGATGCATGAGACACGTAAACTGTAGGTTGGCTATTTTGCTCCTTACTATGAAAGTAGTCAAGGAATCGTACTTCCGTTTTATCCATGCTGGACTCTTCACTGCTTGGAATTGTTCCGATAGATGTGAAAGACCGTCTGAATCTTGGTTTACGCATTTTTAACTTCAGCTATTAAAGCGCTCTGTCAACTAACTCCTCGTTATTTGAAGCCTAGTAGGGAGATGGAAGATTGCAAATTGTTATTACCGGAATCAGATACTTACTAGTAACGATATTTAGATCCAACGCAATTTATAAACTATTCATCGCTTTATGAATGTGATATAAATGACCTGAGCCAATGGGGAACGTAGAACAAAACTATGACCCTGTTTTTTTTTCATTTATATTTTGTGATACATTCTTCTTTTTTCTGAACAGGTACGGATTCCTGGTCTCCAAAAATTGCCACAAACAATTACGCAGCATTGAGAATCCGAAGGAAGCGACTTGTTATCTTCTCAACAATCTGGATATATCTGTCGGAGAAAATACTTCCCCGAAGAGAGGAGTGGACTACGAGCTAGGCGAGACAAAATTGTTTATGCGAAACCGATTGGCTGTGGACCTGGACGCAATCTGCACTGTGATACAGCATCGATCTGCTCGAATTATTCAAGAAGCCTGGAGACGTCGTGGTGATGGTTTATACGAACGAGCACGTCAAAACGCCGCCACAATAATTCAGTCTTACTTCCGCGGTTACCTTGCAAGGTGCGACGTGCTTTTGATCAGTTTCAGTTTGTGCTACTAGCAACCTGATAGTAGTTGATTTCTTAAGCAAAGTACGGTTAGACAACAAAAGCGTTCTAAGTTTTATCTGATACCAATGTTCGCACGCACAAACTTGGATGAGTGAGGATTGGGCCACTAAATCCAGCATTCCTACAACAAAATATGTGGAGCCGCAGAGTTTGTTTTGTTTGACAGTACGGAATGACTGTCCTGAAATATCGTTTTGAACCAGCCCACATAACGCGGACTTTATAAAATACATTAGATTAGTCTTACAGAGAAATTGCTTTCGTTTTTCCCGTTGATTTAATTTGTAACTTTTGGACTGTGTCATTCCCGGTCACTTATTCCGTTCAGTCAAGAAAATATGGGTAAATCGATATGTCGACTCTCACGAACAAAGTGATTTATTCCTGCGTAGACATACGGATAGTTGAAATAGACCAGAGACAAATAAATAAGCGCCGCTGTAGTGCCTTAGACAAACTGCTTGCCACTTTAATAGATTTCGATTTCCAACCCAAGTTGGTCTAATACAGCGAAATTGACGTGGTGATCAACATATATGTGTTGGTATGTATCAAGTAAACAGAAGAACTGTGAACACAAAGAGTAACTTTTAAAAGCGTTTGGCACGGTGAGATGGTCACGTGAAAATTTCAACTCAACATGCTGATTGTGGTTTCCGTTAAGCCATAAAACTCATCCAAAAATCCCAAAAACCACGTGAACGTTGCAAATTTCTTTTTCATCTGAGTTCCGTTGATAACCCTATGCATCGAAGAAGGGAGTGCAGCTATAGCCGTCTTCCTAAATTTCGGAGCTCCGGATTGTCGACCAACAGTGAGCGAACGTCTGATTACTCGAAAGGTGCAGACATCAACTATGACGACAAATGCATCATATTTTCAATCAAATTCAAAAGTTCATTGTCCATTATGGTTCTGCATTCTTTTTGCTCTTAGTAACCAATTTAAGAAGCAAAATATCATGTACAGTGATGTGTCGGAAATTTCAAACCAACACTTTCATGATGCTCGTTCAGTTGGAGCAATTTTAGCGGTTGCCCAAAGTTCGAAAGTTATTTAGTCAGCATTTTTCTGATCGCAAGTCACGACCAATAATTTTCGAGAACAAATCGTTTCGATCTTATGCGCTGAAATGAACGCTGTGATTTCCCTGTATTATCAACCCCCCTAAGCTCCGTTAGTAATTTCATATCATTGGACAGCATTTAATTTGTCTTGAGGCGTTTTTATGTGAGTCCTCTCCTTTTATTATATCCAGCATCCCTTCATTCAGTCGCTTCCCACAATTTTTTTATTCTTGCGTCCAATGTAACGAGTAATCAAGTTCGCAAAATTTAAGGATAACTCTTTCACCGTGCCAATCATCGTTGATGGTCATCTTATATTTGATTTTCCTATCAGTTCTGGTCGTATAATAGATATATTTCAATCCAAAGTTCATGTTTGTTCTTTTCGATTTGGTTGAAAATCGAAAAATATTCAAGTTACTAGTGTGAGTTGTGCGACGTAAAATTTGCTGCCGGTTGCACAGAAAAATGAGTAATCTCTGAATTATTCTAGGCATGTTCCTTGAATAGCTTCGAGAATGTTAGATCAACAACAGATTTTTACTGTCCGACGTCTTTATCATTTTTCTGATGACCTCTGTTCAAAAATTTGTATTGATCCTTATGGCTGACATTTTAAATAACCTTGATAGAACGCTTTCGTGCCCAACTAATTTTGCAGTTAACGAAACTAAAATTTCGCTTTGCCAGTTATCAGTGACCATTTTCTCCTAGGCTGATAAATTCTGTTTGTTAGACCACGAATTGCTTTCGACTAACACCGCGATCACATGGGTGTGCACAATTCGTTCATTCATTGCAGGTCGAATCTCAGTTTAAACTACTGACTATATTTTCAGTAGTCAAACAACAAACCTTTGAGTGCAAAAATGTTGCATTTCAGTCAAAAAAATAGGAAAAAATTTGCACTCATCACCTTGTTAAAAATATATATAAAAACTCATCGAGGAAAAGTTACTTGAACGCTGGATCCTGCAATCAGCAGCGGCATGTTAAACGGACCTAGAGAAATTGTGCGACGGTAGGTCGTAAGCTGTGGTCAAAATCGATGTTATAAAATGCGGCTGCCCATTCTGTACTGTTATAGTTAGAGTAAAGAACAGGACCTGTTTGAAACCAAGCACCGAACCCATCATATACTTAATAACGTACCACAGGCAGTCTTTTATAGGCTCACACAGAGAGATCTCTTGAGTAGCAAATGGCATTGCATAATGTTCCCATTTTACAAGATCGTTCACAAACTGGGTGTTTGCTGTGATTCAGTGACACTGGCGGATATTGTCTATTCTGCCCGTTCTCGACAGTTCAGATGGGTATGTGCACTCGGAGATCAGATAATGTCCGGTTCGCTTTCTCCTTTCCCCAAATGCGGCTCGCATCCCAATCCCAGCCCCATTCCCGCACCCCCGAACCATCCCCTAATAAAATTGTCCCATTCACACATCTCACCATCATCGACCGGTATTGCTATTCTGGTTACCTTTCTTGCTCCCCATAAACTGACATACGGTCTTCTGTAACGCAGTTTGCCACGGTCTGGATTGTTTTCGTTTCTGCTTTTTGCGTTTTTCTAGGTGAGTAATGGCAATGGCTTGCGCGTAAAAAGAATAAGCTGTTACTCAATCTTCAACTTGCCTACACCTACAAGCATACACGCCCAAATACGAGCAAAACTCCGACTGATTCAATATCATTTAGGTTCACATCGGTCGGATTTTTGCCCCACGTTTTGAGACAGCTAGCTGGCTGGCTAATCTCTAGCTTGTTCTCTTGTTTTTTGTTGATGTCAACCAATTTGGGAGACTTAACCAGGCTATACCCAACCGGATTGCTCAGAGCTTGTACCCATACTAATTTCCCCCGTGGTTCGGCAATACCCTCGCCTCGTCCCCCAGCCCAACTCCTACGGCCTTTGGATATGTCTAACACAGCATCAACACGATCTAAAAACTGATTCACTTCAATCTGATTTCCTGTTTCTAGGCGCCAAAATCCGTCCATTTCCCGGGTCGCTGCTCAACGTGCACCTGTGGTAAGTGATGATGATGATATTGGTGATGGGCCTGTTTCCCCTTCCCCTCACACACGCGCGCACACACACACACATACACACACATACACTTCTCTCTGTACACCCAGTCTCATAAGAAGTGCATTTCACTTTTTATTTCATTGATATACGACGTGCTCTTGGAGTCTGGATCTACATTGAGAAACACTGAGAAACAATTTAGCTACGATTCATTCTCTGATGGAACCGGCAAGACCTAGTCAAATGGCACTGTATGAAAGTTGGGCCAAATTAATTGAATAAACTGCGCCTCTTCCAAAGTAGACTGTGTAAGGTAGGCCTACGAGAGGGTGTGAACATTGCAAGGCCGCTTTGCTTCGGTCCAGTGAGTCATGCGACATGTAGACTGGATAACGTCCGGGAAACAGGGCTGACCGGAAAGCCTGTTTGGACTCGGGTGAGTTTGGACTTGATCGGCTCCAACCTCGAAAGGGCTAAGAAACAGTCGATCGCCCTAATTCTGAAGTATGGGCAAACCGGTCTGATTTTCGTGGCATGTTCACAGGAGAGCTGGGGCGGCTTTCGAAATGAAGGCCAATGAAGTGCCAATGAATCTGAGAGCCGGAGGATAGTCGGCCATTGCGCTTTGACCTGTAGTTTGTTTAATTGTAGCAAAAACGGAGCAACCAATTCGGCCATTTAGATGCTATTTGATCATTCTCGCTTGATTAATAGGGATAAAATTGAACTGCTTGAAACTGAAACTACCTGAACCAACTGAAACACTAGAGTTATCGATCGTTCTGACTGGATTTTAAAACATTCTGGACTGATTTGTTTTGGTTTTTTGTCTGTCAAACTAGCCATCCGCAGAGTTCCGTTTCTTCCCGAACGCTATTGCGCACCAGAGCTGTGCAGCATCCAGTGCGGTCTATAGTGTCCGTTCCTCAAGCGACCAATGATCAGCAAGCTTCTGAATTTCATAAGGCCCAAACATACAGACATTCGGTTTGATAGGACCCCATTCGGTGTGGTCACCTTTTACCTCACGGGATTAAGCCGGCTGAATGTTTTGCTTGGTCTCGGAAATGTAAACTCAAAGCATTTAGTCTCCTCAGATATCTGTTGTCCCCGTCTGCTAAATCCGTGTTGTGCAACCTGAGGTCTGTGAATTATTTTCTCCGGATAAAAAGGAGTCAAAACAAATCGACTGATTCTTGTTTGCGGGTGCACACACGGTACGATGGGTGAGTGGGTTTGATGCTTATCCATGCCTTATCATTTGGTCCAGATTTTTGGAGAGGTACGTTGCAAATGGACCAGAGATAAATTATTTTTACCCTCTTGACCGGATGTGAACAAGTGGATTAAACGTCTGTCAGCGAAAGGGTCAGAGTTTCGAATCCTAGATCGGCCGATCACTGGTGGTAGACGGCAACTCGCTGTCTCCCGGCTCGTTACCACATCTGACCTAATGTGACCTAATGTGGTTTTATGCCACATCAAGTTTCAGGGTCATGATTGCCATTTCCCACTTCCTTCTATGTGATGGGCCCCTACAGGCTACGGAACATGACCCCTCCACTGCACTCATGCTTCAGGCATGTCGTAAAAATGGGCCTTCCCATTCTCGAAGCACCAAGGCTCCTAGTCTTTTGTATGTAAAGTGACAACTCTATATGTTATTGCTCTGGCCTGTTGGAGTGTCGCTTGCGAGAACAATCAGTCGCACAAAGACTCCACGAAACCAATTCTCGTTTTCAATCGATCCTATTTGAAAGTCATGCAGCCCACGTGAGTGATGCTTGTTTTCTTACGTAAATTTCATTAGCACATCAACACAAAATGACCATCTCGAGGTAGGTACATTTGTGGGTACTGGAAAATTTATGTTTTCTCACTCAATGGTTTTGACCCCGTTATCACGAGTCGCGACAACCCACAAGAAAACAGCCCACGTTATGAGTTATCGGCGGAGGTAGCGCGTTCCAAACGTCTAATCGTCTAGTTACTCCGTGTTTGATTACCCCCCGATGATGCGTTATTGAAGACTGTTTCTTTTTCTCAGTAGTCATGTTGAATGGACATACGCGGTGATAAAAAAAGAATTCATTTTCTACATAACGAAATCGGCCGATTCGCATGATCCCTTAATTGGCTGGTCTCGTTTCAAAGGATTGGGATAAGTAGCGTTCTAGGGCCAACTCGATGTAATCTTCAGGTATGCCGCGTGCATGGTTAACTGTCTTATCGCTTTTTAATCTTATGACTCCAGAATGAGACAAAGAGCAACGCAGAGCAGAACAAACGATGTCGGTAAACTTATGAAAATGTTTGGTGAAAGCCCGGTTGTTAGCCTCATTGTTTTCGGCTCTTTGTGTATAGGTCGCCAACATGTCAGCCTATCGTGTTTCTCTTTCGAATAGGTGACATTACACACTTTTACATTCTCTTTTATCCTTCAGGAAATAGAACCAGAAGAGCCGACGCAGTCGCTGTCTGATTTGGAAATAGCCCGGTTAGAGATCCCAAGCGACTTGGCTTTCATTTTGGAGGAAAAGTTAACAGGTACGCCATAACTGTGACATATGGGAATTATAATCTTGTAATCTGCTCTCCCGGGGATAATCTAATATGTTTCCAAGACGTAAAGTCGTCATTTACATACTTCTCTTTGTCACTCACTTGTTTACCGATAGTGCGTTATACCAAGTGCTTGTCCGCCTTCAGTCAGCCTTCTCAGTGTAAAAGATTACCGACGGTTAATTTTATTCCAATATCCTCTTATGTTCCTCGCACGAATTGAAGTAGCCGCAGGTACTAAAGCTATCCATCTCGCTCGTAAACAACACCCATAACACTCAGAACATAGTGAAACCATTAGGAGACTACGTGGCATAATCCAATAGGTGGTCCGCAAGTCAACCTATCCATTTAATGACCTTTGATCTACTTACTTCTCTGTTCCACGACTTCTTATCGGTTTAATCCGTACGTTTCCTGCGGCCGCGAAGCACAGTATCCCGTGACTTCCACGCAGGGATATCACAGCTTTACATCTGGTTTGGTTTGATTTTTTCATTATTGAGTAGACCGTAGATTTTGTGAAATATTTTACCAAGCACCAGCCATACTCTGTTTACAATTAAAAACTGCAGAATAACAGTGTATCACTACTCGTTATCGTTCTTTGCTATGCGATTGTTTCAACCACGGACTTGGTCGTGTAACTGAACGGTTTTTATTCTAGATCAGCTTACCTGGTTGGATACGCACAGGGTGATCAGGCCCAGCGGAAGTATTCGTCGTCTGGTCTCCAGTCATCCGGCTGGCGGCTGGCAAACATACGGTCGACCTGTGTGGGATGCTCAGCCACTATCGTATATACTGAACGTAAGTAGACTCGTTATTCTTTCATTATTAGACATCATTGTTGTCTCACAGGAGCAGTTCAGAACTGTTGCTGGGGCGAGTGGAGGGAAGTGGTTTGTTATTCTCGCTGTTCTGCTACACACCTCAATTTCTGATTGATTGATTAGTGGATTTTGAAGCCGTATTTCAGTTTCCCATCGTCCGTTCCGATGTGGTGCGCAAAACCCTTTGAAGGCAGCCCGTTTTCTTCACATCTACCGATATATTCTCAATTCCGTTGAGCAGGACACGTTAAATTGTGAATATTCGTTTGCGTAGCACAGTTACACACAAGATCCACGAAAGGATACTCGATCAGCATTCACCATTTGAGGCACCTATGGTATCCACGTGCTATCCGGTTATCGACCAACGGTCGAGTGCACACAGCAGCAGTAAAGTAGGTCCTGCTATGCTGCTAAAAAAATGGCCATTGTGGTTAGGTGTTCGGTGTGGGAACACCGTTTGTTTCAGTGCGCTGATGGAACATGATGGGAGAAATATGTGAGTAACTCAGAGGTCAGCAGTAAGGTGCTAGGCGGTAGGGTTCAATCTTTAGAAGATACATTGAATTTAAATAGATTAAGGTTGTTGGGACATGTGCTACCGATCCTTGCAAATCGGCTCCCTTGTCGTACACTGTTGTCCGAGACTGGTAGTGGTTGGAAGGTGGTTCAAGGTGGAACTTCCTAACCAGTTCCTGTCTCGAGTAAATCAATTTACTCTGTGGTTTGGGATCCACGGAACGCCTCAACACGAGGGTTATAGACAAAGATGAGGTGGCCAAATATCGCAGTCATTGGTGTTCTCGCATTTGAAGCAGTTCTACGTTAGCATGCACTGGAAGAGGTTACTTGATCGTCATGGAAAGTACATAAACAGAAACTCAGCGTGACCTGAAGCCCAGTAAACCTGTCAGGCGGAATCAGCACTTACACAACCAAGCCAATAGGGCGGTCTACAGGGTACGCGCTACATTGCTTCTCCGTAATCCTCTTGTCTTATAACCTTTTGGTTTCTCTTGCGCCAACATTCGATGTTTTCAGGTAGCAACCATAGGTTGAGTACGTTCGTGCAAGGTTAAGAGTTGTACCATGTGAGCTGACTTAAAGAAAGTATATTTTGGCCAACGAGGTGCACACGGATAACATTCTGTTCTCCAACGAAACTGGGAGATGTTAAAGCACAACTGTGGTAGTGTCACAGTCAGCTCTAAAATAATATGGTTACCGGCCAGATAACATGTGTAGAATATTCCGAATTCTACAGGATAGGCGGCCTCAGATTATACGCACTGTCCTATCGATCCGAGAGTCGGAACAGACGAATCGCAGCAGATAGAAATGTTTGTTAAATACTCGGTACTAGTGGGACGATCGACACCGGTTCTAAAGACACTGGAGATTAGTAAACCGTAAAACTAAACGTACAATCAACCATGAAGTATACGGATGCGGCATTTAACAAATGAACCGGAAGTGATCAGAAATTGAACAGAAAAGCAGCAAGTTATTAACGATTCACTCGCACCAGCATGGCCATCAGTTAAGGCGTGTTGGTGCAGTTCAGCACGGTCAGACCATGTCAGATGAACAAAGATGCAGCTGGTTCGTCTGGTGTACCGTCAAGTGGGATGACAGTGGTGTAGCCAAGCCAAATGAAGGTCAAGTAGACGCTCAGTACGATCAGCAGACGAGTGGTGGACACGACCTCAAATCGAACAGGGGAGACAAACGTGAACGCATCAAACAAACTGACCTGAATCAATATCGTACTTAACGGATCAACAATCAGAAAACACTGGAATAAGAATTGTGGTCCTAGTTTGGCGTGTCTGTGCGTACGTGTGAACGGGTGCATGAACGATAGCACGCGTAGCAATCCTGGTATCGTGTGAATGAGTATACGCTTTCAGTGATATCCCCTCGTCAAAGCCCTGGGGAATCGCCAATATTTACACTCCACGATCTGATTTCCTTGTCCCTGTTCCAGCTACGGCACACCAAGCCTTCCGTAACAAGAAATGGATCAGAATCATTTCGGTTTCAATAGACGTTAAATTAGATCGCAAAACTTCTTGCGTTCGGTCAGTCTAGCTAGAACTTAGCTCGGCTCCCGTCTCGCTTAACCAACCAAAAGTAACTTGATTGACCTGAGGTCAGTCAAAGAACTTTTTAGTTATTAATCTAAGCAGATTCCGCGCATAACTTCACGTCAAGTTTAGCCAAACTGTGCGCATGCATTTTCGGTCCCACACACCGGGATTGGTCCTCGAATCGCCGGAGAATTATCTGCTAACCGGACTGTTGCTCAGGTTTGAGTTATTCTTAGCACATTGCTGGCCATTGTTACCGGCCCAGTCGTAGGTTTGATTGGGCCAGATACAGACATCACATGACTGGGCATGCCCGTTGACTTTGGTCACCAACCTTGGTACGTTTCCTCCGGTCTGTTGGTTGGCCGATCTTGT
The DNA here is from genome assembly GCA_008360955.1 of Fasciolopsis buskii. Classification (NCBI taxonomy): domain Eukaryota; kingdom Metazoa; phylum Platyhelminthes; class Trematoda; order Plagiorchiida; family Fasciolidae; genus Fasciolopsis; species Fasciolopsis buskii. The sequence goes on from LUCM01006803.1 coordinate 117,138, forward strand.
GGGCGAAATACGGTCATGTCTGGCACCCAACTGTTCATTGGATTGTGGTGTGACTAATTCAAAGCGCTACTGCTTTTGGATCTGTGTGCCGATGATAGACTTGAGGCAGGGGCTTAATTCTGGGGTTCGTTCTCCTCAATCAATAGTAGATCACACCTTACACGATTAATCCACGAATTATTGCTTGTGATAACCGGTGGCATACTCTCTTTTTGTAAACAGAAACGAAATTAATTCAGATTAATTGTCTTAGTGAACTGCATTAGAAGACGAACACGTGCAGCGTGGCATTTCTGATGATCTAGAAATCCGGACTGCATGCCGGTTTAATCTGGTCAGCATATATTACAGCTATGTGGCCTTGGAACTCTGATTTTTTCCCATTCACTAAAGGAATGTCCCCCGGTTTGTTTTTAATGCCTTATTCTCTCTAGGGCAGACTTGGTTTCCGACTGGCTCCTCGAACACGTCCCATCATGTTGACACAGGCGACTGAAGGCCAGAAAGCTGCGTCAGCTGCCGCTTCGAAACTCGTAAGTGATATCCGAATAGTACTAATGCAACCTTATTTGTTTTCTTTAATTGTTTAACGTTTGTGAAAACGAACGCATTATCCTCGATCAAATGGCTAATTTGCGGGTAGAATTTCATTCCCATTTCGCACGGTTTCTTTTCTTCAAATCAAATAATGCTCGAAGCCAATATTAGGTTCTTTTATTACATGCTTGAAGCATCAGTGTAGTGGAGGCAACATGCCTCCCTAAGACCTATTACGCGTGGGAGAGATGACCGGAATCTATGACCTTGAAACATGGAGTGGCACAGAACCTAGCCCCACGAGGTCTTATTAGATCAGATGTGGTAACCAGCCGGGCGACAGTGGATTGCTACTCCATACCTTAGACGACCACAGGCTGTCTGAGTGTTCTTATTATTTCGATTATACTGCGATAATCGATCGCTTGCGCCACATGCGCTAATGACCATAAAAATTTGAAAGTCACTTGACTATTACTTGGCAGGAATCGTTTCCGGGTGACGAAACGTTCAATCCGTTTTGGCACTCTTTGCCTAGCCATGGGTCAATCGTACGTGGTCAGTACACGTCGTGGTTTCACTGCTCGTCCTCCCCACGGATACATGCCGCAACCCACGAGCAATGTGAGCCAGGCTAGAACAATCGGATGGGTTTTGCTGAAATCCCAAAGCGATTTGTGGTCAACATGTTACGCTTCGGCCCCGAATAGGCCTAGTCATGTCTAAAAACTGGCGAAAGTTGCACTGTTCAAACCGGGTTTTCTTGCCACATTTGATCTGTTTGGTGATAACTTTCGTCGATTTAACACATTTTAACTAAGAGACTTTAAGGCACTGGCCAAAACTGCGTGAATACGCTTAAAATCCGAAGATAGACTTCTCAAATTCAGTCATCCGCATCCCGGGTTACTTTTCCGTGTAGCAATCCGAGTTTGATTCCGGTCTCCTACGTATAAAGGTGCGATAAAAGATTCTCAAAAGAATACTTTAATTTCACTTGAAACAATTGGTGCAGCCGTCGCAAACAGTAGTGAACACATGCGCTGGTGGTTATCTCGAGGGATGACGTGAACTGACCTATTCATGGATTGGTAGATGAATGTGAACATACGCTTCGATCAGTGAAATTTTTCGACGGTGACGTGAGGATTATTAAATGTAGTATATTAGGCAAACTCCCCGTCAGATGAAATATCGTCAAATCAGCTAAGCTTTCATGGGCCCAAGTTAATGCCGAGTGTTTTCCGTACAGTATGAACGGCTGTAGAGTTCGTACATGAATAGCAATTATGAACCCTCGGAAGTTTTCTTCAGTTAGTGAAAATTAACTTCCTCAAAGAGGACATACGCTCGCCAGTTTGGATTTTTATAAAGGTAGTACAGATGTCTTGCCGAAATCGGTTCTACAGGTCACAAGAAAACTTCTAGGTTCAATATATGTACAGGCTGTAGTACTTAAGTTTGTATGCTTATTATTCAGCGGGAAGTGACAATGAAAGTTATGCTTTGTTGTTAATTATCGGGCAAATATGCTGAAAATTGAACTAGCATCCCATTTGCCGCGTCATCAGTAAACAAAATGCATGACACATTACGAGTCAACGAGAAAGAAAACAAACATATGTCCAGAACAAAATAAGTCTCGTGATGTTAAGAGCATATTGCTTATATAGCCTAGTAATCAGTATGTTAAACTTCGTTACTAGGTGATTTCTTGCTCTAAAACTACATAAAATTCACCGACTGGGTTTCAAAGTCAACTAGTATCTCATTCATCGTTATACGTTCTAAATTTGACTTCACTGTACAATGGATGGTTGGGTTCATAACATCTCACCTGTTTTGAATAGGAACAAGGTCCAAGCTGCTGACTATTACCAAATGAACGCGATACTAAGACCAAACGGCTAATATTACGTGAATACAATCAAAACATTAGAAAAAACTGTACAGAAATTAGCATTATGGTTGAATTATGACGAAGCATAACACGGAACTTCTTTCCAAACAACCAATTATTTACCTGTCAGTTTTACCTCCTTCAAATGTGGCGTGTGTTTTCTCTCCCACAATGATCAATTCCTCTTATGTCCTATTATGATCCTTGGTAATGACTCCTTCCCTTTCATTCCAAAGCGAACAGTCACTGTCAACGGTAACATGTTCGATTTATCCAATATGTATATCTATACACGTATAAAATAAAAATTTGAAGGCATCTGCTAAGTTGTAAGCTATTTATTTAGAATTCAGTATGGACCGAGACGACACAGAGGAAATTTTACAACTCATCGTACGCCTTCAAATTTTTTCTTCAATATGTAACCTGATTTGCAGATTTCCTCACTTGGGAGTCATGCATACGCACAAATGTTCACTTTATACAGGAGTACTTCTCATAATACGAACTATCGATTTCAATAAGAGTTACACGATAGTCAGAACAATACTTCTTTTTTTTTATTTCGACAGGTTTTGCGATTGATTCATCTACCAGAGCAACCAATTATGGATCAATATCTCATTGGTAGTTATCTATACCAACTGGTAAGTACAACTGACACTGTTTGCAAGTGGGTGTTGAAATTGAATTCTTAAATGTGTCGGCAGTAACATCTTCATATCACCAAGACAAATCAGAATGTCCTGATTCCCCAATACTTCGTTTCAACATGCAGAACAAATGGAAGAAATAAACTTTTGGAACTGCAAGCTTTTTGCTTTAAACTTCTCAGTCATGTCAGTTGAGATAAAGGCTTGTCTCTTCCAATTCGTGTTTGTGATGCTTTTTGTTCCTATTGGATCGAGGAGGACGACAGTCACGAAGAAACGTGTGCTGTTCTCAACGGGGTTGTGTTCTCTTACACAATGTTTTACTTTGTAGATCGGATCGAATTAACGGAAATCTTTCGAATGGTAGATTGAATCAATCAAAACTCGGCCGTTGTATTCGCTCACTCACTCATATACTCATTTGCCTGCTACCTGAACCCACCTGATCGACTGGCCGATCGACTGATTGATTTACGGTTGTTATGTTGGTAGCATCGTGTACGTATGAGGGAATAAAACCGAACGGGAAGCGTAAGAGCGCTTTGGCGGTTTCTACTACTCGTCGAATGTGTTCACCTATACTCTCCTGATCAATCTCTCCTATACATGAACACCCAATTGTAGTTTTGACACCATAGTCTTATTCAAATAACTAGGAGTGCGAATAGTTGTTGAATCCCATCATGAACTACAACGAAGGGTTGGGAGTAATTCTTCGTCAATTGGTCACGAACAAGCTTCAAAATGAGATTTTATTTTTTCTTCCAAATGGTAGATGACAGGCAGACTGTAGGAGACGTAATTAACGAGTCGAGGGGTGTTTGTAATGGTACAACCTGACAGTCAATACGAAATGCCAAGACGGACGGACCTCGCGTAGTGATGTCCTCTGAATCCCCGTTGACTCAAGTCCAGTACAGTTCAAGAAACAAGACCATGATAATAAACTGAATCGAAATAACTGACAGCTGGGGTCGACAGGCAAGACGTAGGACTCACTACTGTTGCTGTTATCTAGGAGATTTCATTGGCCAGCCGGGAGAATAAACGCGAGCCCGAGAGACGTCAAAACGAAGAAATAATCAAACATCATACACGACCACTCAGCGATTTGGCCGGTGAGGATGGGGAAGAAAACCACACAGGCTCTCCGCAGACTAAAAACAGATTCTGGATCCTCTCCGCCAAACGGATTCCAGACAAGCGTGTCTGTGCGCGCACGTCCGTGCATGTTGTGTATGTGCAGTTCTTGTGTAAACCGGTGATGGAATCGGACCATGATGGTTTGTTCGAAGTGTGCGATGGTTGTACACCATTCGGTGTGTCTGTTTGCCTATGCGTGTGTGTTAGTGTGTACATTTGTGTCAGTACATAAGGAAAAAGAGAACCCCCCCCCTACAAACCGCCCTGCGATCAACGGCTTGTAACGAATGCGAGATGGACGTCTAACCAAGTGTGAGATTGCCTATGAATACGATCCAAGCACAAGAAAGATACGAAATGATAAGCAGATAATGTGGAATCGCATTTGAGCTGTTCGCAGTGTGCATGGGCGATGAGTCCCATTTTGCGAACTGAACCGGCGGTGGTCAAGCGGATAAGATCACGGCGTTCGGACGTGAGGATCGTGGGTTCGAATCTTCCCGCTGCTGGTCAATTTCCTCAATTGGGACCTTTCTATTGGCCATGGCTCCCTCCTTGAAAAACGATGTAAACTTTCATATCATTAATAAAAGAAGTAAAAAGATAAAAGATCAAGAAAGATAACACAGGACTGGTCTTGTGCTTCCAGGACAATGTCATTCTCGCATCCATGTCCATTACATAATTCTCACATCTAAAGTGCATGACTGAAAACAGATGACTAAACTGTCATCACTTGCTCGAACGGTATTACTTGTAGGCAGGAGAATGGTTTTGGTTGTGTAATATGACTCCAGTGAATTGGGCCTATTCAGCGCATTCGGAAAACGTTTCACCAAATTGTCGCATACCGCGTGCGCATTATCCCCGAATTACCATATTTGTCCTAATTTGTAATTTGTGACTCAGGGTTTGGTGAACAAATCATTGCACAAAGAGATCCTCGCACAATTACTTAGCCAGTCGGTGGATTGGCCAAATCAAGCTGGAATGTCCGAAGAATCGGACAAGGAAGATGAAGCCAGTCTCTTCGAATCCGAACCGCGTCGAGCTTCGGCCCAGCGGACCTATTCAATTTCCGAGGGCAATGTGAACGGTGTAATACGAGGTCAAAATCCAATCGGAAAATCCGATCTGGAACGACGTGCGTTTCGTCGCTTGTGGATGCACGTGGCTGGTGTGTTAACATGTGGCCGATTGTCCGGGACACTGAAACCCGTGGTGGTCAGGTGAGCGATTGTGTACTAACGGTGAAGTGTAAAAAGGGGCCTGTTTCCCTGCTCAATGCATGTGAGCTATATGATTAAACGATTGATCCCCAATTGCAAACTTGTGTCGATTCACTTGCAAAGATGAGTAGTTGTCAAAACTGAACTCGGGAAATTAAAATGTTTACACTGATTGTTCTTTCTCATAACAAGTCTCGTAAAATGAAACCGCTATATATATATATATATATTGTAGAGGTTAGAAGACGTACACTGAGTTATAACGTTTATTATGACGTTTCGATCCAAGTTAGGATTGGTGGTATGGGATCGCTCGTTCCGTTCATTTTGCTGCATTGTCCGTCAGTCTATCTGTCTATTCCACATCGTAGATCTTGCCAGGATAAAGTAGTGTTTGCCAATCTGGACATGTTGATGGAACGAGTTATTCGAGTGAATAGTTTCGCAATCAGGTGCTCACAATTAATTGTCAGTAGTTTGCGGGATTGGTGACACACACGTCTTCCATTTGGAAGCTTCTGATTCAAACTCTGAATGACATGCACGATACTCATCAATTAGTAGTTATAATTAGGGCTAACATTGAGTCAGGTGCTGCCCGACTGTGAGGTTGATCGGATGACCTAGCGTTCTTACCGGGAAGATGGAGTCCGAAGGTCAATCAGCCCAAGCATAGATGTTGTATTTTTCATTGCATTGGTCCTACTTATTCTTTTATCAAATGGATAGAGTGTGTTTTTAAAATACAGTTATTCAACCTACATTGTATCATGCACGCGTGGTCGTAAGAGTTGCAAAATCCGCCGAAGAAGAAAATGAAAAATTGACAATCAAATTCTCTCGCGTCACACTAAAGTATTGACGTGTCGTTTGTCTCGTTTGCTAAATTTTTCATTCATGTTATTAGACTATGCCTAATGATCATGCTTAGCTCACTTAGCTTTTATTTAGCTTGAATGATAAACTCCTGAACGTTACAAGCTTGTTTCCGACTACAAATCAATGAGTAAGGGACCCGTCAGTTCTGATTATTACATAAGTGGTAACTGATGAGGACTTATGATACTAGCTAAGAACTATTCGTGCATTTGACTTCTACCCGTTGTTAGCTACAAAGCGGCTGAAACGCTCTCCTCATGTTCAAACGAATTTGTGCAGCGGCGATAAATTACTAAGAACAAGTACTTGTACAAATGTGGGTTCTTTTGATTTACAAAGCATTGCACATACACGAATTTGCTTCGCTTCGTCCATAAGGAAGACGGCAATGCGTTGTAATTAAGTAACCTTGTTTGTAATCAGATTTTTACATCCGAACTGGTTACCGTATTATTAATTGTGCATTGATTGTTTGTCAGTGTTCTTCACTCGTCTAGTCTCTTCTTTCAAAATGTTTGGAGTGGGAGTCATTTCATCAGCGAACGTTCCTCAAACATGATATCTCTCGGTATCGATCACTTCTACCGACCTGATCGATGTCCACGTTGTGCGCCTGGTATTTGTTCAAAGAATCATCTTTCCAGTTGGTTTGCCATCTACATTCGAAACATGGCAGGAGCAAAGTTGATACGATAATTCTTCCTCGCCCAGTAGCAACTGGATGATTCAAATCTTCCATAAAATAGATGTCCTAATTTTCAATGATCCTTCCACCTCTTCAGTTTGACGTTCTATTGCATTTTATTTGCCAGACGATATTTGACTAACATTTGCCGATTACAGGATCCATCATTTTGGGTCACATACACACACACACACACGCGCGCACAGATTGTGTGTGTACAAACATCAATAGATATGTATATCACCAAACTCGATATCCGAAGATTTTTGCCAATCATCTGGTTATTTCTGATTTACTTGTTGTAGTCCATTGCCCCAACGCGCTCCTCTTCACCTCTTGTCAATTCAGGTTCATGCGTCAATACGGTCCTGCACGTTCAGTCCCATTGTGCGAGGATCGATTGGTTATGGCACCTTCGGTCGCACGTCTCTATCCTCCTTGTTTGCTGGAATGGCGAGCAAATTACACCGGAAGCAATATGGGCATTGGAGTGAAATTCCCAGACGGTACGTCGTTAAAAAAGCCTGACTACCGTATATCTATTTTTGATATATATCTCACAATTAGTTGCGAATAGTACATGGGATCGCTGTTACTGTTTTTAATTTTACTTAGTAGTTTAGATGTTAAAAAAATTCAAGAACCAGACACTTTGCATCTCTCAGGTTGTTTATTTCTAGCCCTTTTTACCTCTTAAATTCTAAGGACAAGTGAGAATGTTCATGGAGTGCTCACTTTCGAGTTGCCTGTAACCGCATACCTAGTATGGAGATGACTAAACGTTTTGTTTCGATATGATACTCGTTTACCATTTGAGCAAATAGACGCTACGATGACAAGATCCCGAATGTCAAGTGGCCCGTTTATATCAAATCTATCGGGAATTTCGTGGAAAAGTCAAGATGACTTTGCATTCACTTTGAGCTTGTACTTGTAGAATGTGGATTCGTCATGTAAATCAACGGTATTCTGGCGCCGTCATTCCTGATTGGCCAGCTTTCTTTGTCTTTGTCTGGGCCAGACCTAACCAGAGGCGTCTCGCTTTGTTGAAAAATCGCTCAGTTTGATTGGCTGGTTTAAACGGAAGCAACTGACGGATGACAAAAGTGCAAGGCCACCTTACCTCGGTGAGACCAGTCAAACAAAAGTAAAATGTTCATAGCCAGAAGAACAGGACTGACTGGTGTACTCCTTTGACGCCATTTGTACAGCGTACGGGTTTGGAAGTGGACCGATTGCCGGTTCGAGTACAAATACGGAATCGGCCAAATGTCGTGGTAGGTGAATGGATTGAAATCGATCCGAATTTGTGTCACACTTAGAAGCGAGCAGGGGAGACATTCGATGTGGAGACGAAAGACGAGACAATACTTGTGGAAATCGGGAAATGAACGCGAACCTCAGCAGATCTAATATGAATTATTTGACAATAACAAGTAGACTGAACGAGTCCTGTTGAGTGGCCAGAAACCATTTTAACCAGTCCCGTTTAACTAAGTAGAGTGAGAATGAACTAGAATGAAGATCACCGACTGAGACGCTAGAGTTAGCGAATGTGATAATTTGGTTCTAAAACAGACGGTTTGTTGTATTTTCACTGTTCCTATTTGATTAGTTGTCTCGGCCTGGCAATACCGGTTGAAATTCTATGTATTCCATCGAGCGGCACAGCTAGTGCAATTTTGACTGCTCTGTAATCGATTCAAACTGAAAACAAGCTTTCTCACTAGAATCTCCATTGAATTGTTAGTGAGAAACTAAGAAATGAACGCACTAGTATAGGGATGGTTGTACAAGAGAGTACCGCGTATATATACCTGAAGAGTGGCAATAACCGCCAAACCGATCGTATGCTTCTGGGGGAATTTTGTTCATCCAACAGTGTACGTATCATACTACTGAGAATGAAAATAGGCTTTGTTCTACTTTCGGTAGCACGAGGCAATCAGACGTGGCGTTTTCGACGGGAACACTTGGGATAGTCAACGCGCACTATCACATGCACAAATATTCCGTTTTCAAAAGTTCATTCTTGTCGAAATGATGGAAATAAACAAAGATGTCACGATTTACATTTCATAGTCTTAAAGCAGAGTTTAGCCCATAGCTGGAATACACCAACACCGTTGTTAGGGCAATGGGATTAGCACTGAACACAACAACAACTGACGAATCGGCTGGTCGATACAACTTTGAGCCGTTTATTCCCGACACACTGGGATGGATTCAGTCTTTTGGATGGAAGCATCTGGTGACTGGGGTGTAGATCTTCAGTTTCCGTATACCAGACTGAAAATAGGTTCGATTTAAGTAAGTTAGCGTTCCCCGTCATTTTTATCCGAGTTAAACCATAGCACAAAGGAGGCAAAATGCCTGTCTGATTTCACCGTTAGAACCTAAACTTTGAGTCTCATACACTTGAAATTTGTTCAATTTGATAGGTTTTGCATTTTAAACTGGCAGGGACGTTTCCAAAAGAATGCGCGTGCACAAACTAGGCACAAAGAGGTGCGACCCATTTTCTTGTATTTTCATCCACAAGAATCAAGAAGGATACAATTTCAGTGTAACAAATGACAAAGACAACGTCAAGACGCTTAAGAATAATCGTTTCGTAAGCCTAACGTTTTTCTACTAAATCAATTAATGACCGTATTGCACCTGGCCACTCCTGGTAAAGAACAAATGACCCAACTACGCTGGAATGCGAACCGACAAATTAAACCTTTTTCAGATTGCAGTTATTAATCCTTTTTTCATGATATTATATCTATACAAGAGACCATACTTGTCCGATTACAGATCAGGTTACCACACGTGAAATCCCATAGTTACACTCCCAACGGATTCCAAGTTACGTAACCAAGCTCCCAGAATAAAGTATAATATACACGGGTGGCAGTGCTCTTAGATGGGGTTCACAAACGTCACTCAGTCTGAAATGAATAATGTGAGCCGAAATGCCGTAAGCCTACCAGCCAGTATCAGCACTCATGCAGTTAAACCAATATGCGATCTAAAAGGTACAGGCTACAAAGTGATTTTTGTTGTCAAGGTCAAATCCGCCCATCCTATGAACAACGATCTAAACACTGAGCTCGAAGATTGATGTCTAATGCGAACCATCGAACTGATCTACGACCAGCATGAATTTTTCAAGTCACTGAAAGGTTTATTTTAACTGCCAATCCTTCGGGTAGAGCGGCAGTTTTTCATTCTCGGACAAGTGATGAAATAAGCAAATTAGATGAATCTTATTATCTGTATCATGTTTACACTTAATCAGATCGATGCGCAAGGCGAGACTGAAGAATGTGAATTGTAGAGCATTTTATTCTAACTTCCTCTCATTTTTACATTCACTCGTTTATACATTTTTACAATTAATCTGCCGAATGTCAACAAAACGAAAAAATATCATCTCCCTTGTGCCTATCCCTGTCGGTTTCCGCTCAGGTTTATCGTCGGTCACTCACGTGGGTTGCTTCACTCGGGCGGAAACTCTTGCTGGTTTAACTATGGCACTGCGGTGAGTCGAATTTGAGCTCTAGGCTTTGAGCCAACAAAATTGTTTCTGGAGAATCTAAGTTGAAGCACGAAATTCTTTTCCCATAATGTGGAATTTTAACGAGTTCTACTGAAACGATCCACTGAATTGGCAATGACCCTAAGATTTTCTCTATCGTCTGTTTCCAATAAACCAATCAAATCGAATCCCCATATACTGCCGTGTGATAAAAACTATCAGGGTATGTGAAAATTCCTGCTACTGGTTTTTTGGTTGCTCGGATCGTTTAAAAAATGTCGGTGATTTTCAACGAAGCCCAGGAGGCAAGGCCACTCCGGCAATCTGCGAGGCTTATCTACCTCTTTCAAGTCTAGACGGGCCGTTGACCAGTAAACTATCGGATCATACAATCTGCAGCAATAGATTTGTCTTTTTACGTCCCAGTTAACATGAATTTTGATATAGGGGACACAGTACCACTTGTCTGCCGACTGGGTGAGTACTCACAAGAAACTGGTCGTGAAATGCGTGTGAGAAAATGTTTTCGAGACGAATAATAAGATTCAGTCAAGTAAATCTACGAACATGACGGATGGTGATGTGTTTGGAATCAAATCCCTGGAACTAAGGAAAATTAAACTAGTGACCGTCTCAATGGGGTTGGAATGTCAAGGTGAACCAATTTTCCCGAAGAATACTGAGAATGGTCTAGCTCACGCAAAACTTCTGATCCGACATAGCTTGTCACTAGTGAACCAGATCACTGGACATTGTTCTCCTGGCGTATGCAACAGTCATGCCTCTCGTCACGCTGCACACGCAGTTCCTCGCAAAACTCAACGACTAAATATGATTCTTTCATAAAAAGAGATGCATGAACGGTATGACACTGGGTGGCAATCTGAGAATTGGTCACAATAAGTTATTTTCACTTGTTGTGTCCAATTTTATTGATGCAAAGTATTTTTGTCACTGCAGAAAAGGGGCTATTCTTTGATGAATTTGCAGTGCACATTCCAGCTGGCGAGATCACGAATACAACAAAACATGTTTCTCTCATCGATACTGTGCCTATGTATTGCAAAATGCCTCTGGACCACACTATGAGGGAAGATAAACTAAACACTCACACGAAAACTGACTCCGCATTACCCCCACCACTTTTGTTGTTTATGACAGCTACAAAATGTTTTATGATTGTTTGCAAAACATGGGGTGTTCTGTTGCATAATGCGTTCATATTGGTACAGTACTTTTACTCAACATTGCAGCACCGGCTGTGAGTAGAAGAATAATTGATCGAAGTAGATGAACTTTCACTCAGCCACTCTTGTTGCCTTGCAGACAGGTTCTTGCTAAGAGCAAAAGCTTTGATTGTGAAGCCTAATTATTCTTCTGCTTCGCGGCTGGACTCCCTAGCAGCCAGTATTCGTCCAAAACACCCCAGAGAATGGCACAATGAATTCCATACTCCATCTGTCGTCCCTTATTGCTTCGAGCAGGATGGGTGCTGATAGATTTGGGCCTCTTCCGATTTCCCGATTTTGTGGATTAGACTTTTGAGTTAAGGGCCGCGGTTAAAGGATCAAATACGATGTCCTTTCTGCAACGTGAGAGTCCGTAAAGTGGCACTTGTGCAAATTCCTCCAACACCCTTTGTGCATGGCACCTTCCCATCCTCCTTTTTTTGTCATTTTGGAAAGTGAGTTACCGGGGACAGTTCTTTTGATCGTGCAGATTTAAATGGTGAACCGGTGAACGGACGTGACAGGCATTTGACAGATGTTTCTTGACAGTTTGATGTTTTTTTGCTTATGTTAACGGTTCTCAAGTTTAAACAAATCTAAATTAAATCTTTCTGAGAGTTTCTATAAAATCGATCAATGTGCCCGTTATGATGCTACTATACTTTCCGATTGTGTCTCAGTGCAATCAGATTGACTTACGAAATTTGATCACTATTGTGCTGTTTCTTATTTCCCTTGCCTTCAGTGCTCGAGCGGTGCATGCATTGCCCGGTTGGACTATGTGCTTTGTTACTTCCGCTTTCTTCCTCGACATGCCCGGTTATTGTTACGTGATGGATGTTTTCAGCGCGTTTGAACTTCCCCCACTATGGAGTCATTTAAACAAGGTCCTACCGGATCATGTGTTTCCAACATATCTGTACCATCACGATAGTGGACAGAAAAACACTGGCATTCCCAGTGGAACCGGGTACACGGATATAAGAAAGTGAGAAACTCTCAATGCTTTTGGGTTTTACTGTTTGTTGTAGGTTTTTTTTCAATAAACTGAAACTCACTGAATCAGTAAATAGCTCAACCGATCGAGTGAACAATCAGTCACTCGTTCAATTAATTAATCAACCAGTCAATCAATTGTCAAAGTTAGGATCATTATTACTGCTTTTCGGTGACCCACGAAGCCCAGTGTCGCATTAATGGTTTGCTCATCAAAATCCACTACTTCTACTGATCATCACAGTCAGATAAGTCGGTGCTTTTCTTCTGGCTCACTATCTGTTCATGGCTCTTCTCTGACTTGATGGATAGTTTCAAGCTCTGGTATGCGCTTGTGTGTATGTGTTGGTCACATTTCTGACGCTATTTTGTCCATCGCCTCAACAGCGTTTCCGTAGCGGAAACTCCTAGAACACCTCCCACCCATTTGGATCATGAGCGGCGTAAAAAAATCATTCAAGCATGCTACAGCGAGCCTGCTTTTACCTGTGTCGTTAAGCCAACAACGGATTCAAACTGCATTTTTCTCCTAATCTACGGTTGCTTCTTGTAGTTGCACTACTGATAACTTTTCCAGTAGTCAAATAGCATTGATTTTTGTCGCGTAATATTTTGCTAGCTTGCCACAGGGAATGCGTTCTACTCTTGAACCAGGAATAAAATGAATAATATTGCTTGTCAATAAAGTGAATGGTTTCTTCAGCGATAGTGACATGTTATGTATACCGACGAAGGGAGAAAATTCTCTCGGGAACAGTCGACCGATCTTCTGATTATTGCTAGTTATCAGGTATGCCTACCCGGTACTTTCCTGTTCAACCATCCCATCCAAAAGTAATTTAAAATAGATCCGCAGTTGATTTATTGACAATGTGAGTCTTTTTACTAATTGCAAGGGTGATTTGTCGAAACTGGTCCCGGGTCAAATTCCTCCTTTCATCCGCATTTAAATGCATCGAAAAACCCAGCCACGGATTCACTTCTCGATTCTGACCGCTAGTCTTGACTTGGCGACATAATTTGTCTACTCTTAAAATGATTTCAGTATCTTTGCATGATGTGCATGGTTCAAGTATAACTGCAGCGTCGAATCATTTATTCTGTGAATTAGCATTTACAAAGAAGTCTTTGCATTTTTCTATGTGAAACAACCTAATGCAGCAAACTTTCTTGCATTTGGATATTTAGCTCGATTCGGCCCTTATAATAACATATTTGATACATTTTAGTAGTAGGGGATTGAATGTTTACATGAAATAATTCACCGTGTGATATCATCGCCCAACTCACCATAATGAAACCATGGAATCACTGTACAGCTGTTTCATCCTTGGTAGGAATCATCAAGCTCTGTAGGTTATATCCAAAGCCTTCGTCGTACTTAGGCTACCTGCAGAGAAGTCATCTATCAGTAGGGGTCGATCGCTGTGAGCTAACGGACAATAACCGTACAAATCAGTGACGGATAAGTGCAACATCATGTGGTGAAGTTCGACAAACCGTTCAGAGCCTGCCCGGTAGCGTAATGGCTAAGGCGTTCGACTCAGAATCGTTCGTCCCGGGTTCGCGTCCCAGTTCGGGTGCGTGTTTGATATGCACTGCTGATGATTCCTAACAAGCTGGATGAAACAGCTGTACAGTGCTTCCATGGTTTCTTTATGGTGAGTTGAGCGTTGATAACACATGGTGAATTATTTCAAATACCGTATTTCCAAGACAATACATCATTTCATAAGATGTAGTCAACCGATCGCGGTCCCGAATCCCAGCAGAGACCGGTGAAATTCGCCCGTTTTCTTTTCTCTCTACTCGGTGGATTAAAGAAGTTTGAAATTTTAAGTTTTCGCCACGCACACAAGCACGTCAGATAATCATAGAAATTGAATAGATTTTTACTTTGTAGTGTGCCCAATTGGCTTAATTTACCGTCAGTCCATGCACTCATCTAGGCATCCAGGCTGACAAATTATGCGAAAATGACCCATTCTTAGGGCTAACACTTTCGTGGTCTACCGAATCTGTCTGCTGTATTCACTTGTGGAATTTTCATCATTAATGTCCCATGTGGTCACATGACAGTATCCTCACTCGATCGCATTAACCATTCTTCATAGCTATTTTTAGAGGGAGGATCACTAGAAAATCTTTTTTCCTACGGTAAAGACCAGAGAGGAATTTTGTGATCAGAGATTATATTCAGTTCTTTGAAAAACCACGAAAGAAGGGAATGAAAAATCCATTCGACTATTTGATTGAGAAATCGATATCATGAACCAGACGTTTGGAGGTTTGATTTCGATTCTTGGCGCCCATATATGGATCCGTAAAACAAATGAATTTTTCATTTTGCGTTCACATCAAATGATAGTGGCGACCAACCAAACAAATACAGATGAGGAAGTGCAGTGTACAAGTAATAACATCTGTCTAGTATAGCTTCGTTTACGTTAGTGTACGGTTAAACGCCGATTGTCCAACTTTAAATGAGGGTTGTAAACCCCCCATTCAAAAGGGGCAATCGATGACACTTCTTTCGCAGACAACTGTCGAATACTGAAAAGAATATCAGTACCCAAAATGGAAATGCGCGGTTCAATGGTAATCACGCCGGAACGGTTGTGAACTAGCACTTTATGTTCATGTGACATCCAAGATCATATAAGATGGAACAGATGTTGCTATCCAAAAATAATTTGCTACAGAACGCGAATCGGAACTTTCATTTCGATTTTAGAAGCGAACATATTTGTAGAATGTTGCGTATCGTTTTCGGAATGCAATTCGTATCCGTCCCATGTGGTTTCTTTTTTCTGATTAGGTAAACTAGTCAAATGGTCTTGGCCGTATTTTCAGTTCCTATAACTTCGTGGCGTAAAGGAGGCTCCGCTGAGTTAGCAGAACGATAGATACACATTTTAAATACTTGCAAACTGAATAATAAACTCAGGCAATCAGACCGTTCGCAAAAGCTTCGCTCAAACAAAAGTGGACGCACTGAGAACAGCAAAACGATCAATATTTACGGGAACTTATTTAATATAGGTAAAGAAACAGACGGAATATGTTCCGTAGTACTGACTGAAAATATAAAAATGATAGTTTTTCGTCACCGTTGTTGGCATTCATGAGGAGGGATGGTTTAATTTGAAGAAGTGTCGATTGAAGGTTAATAATTACACATACACCATCAGCCTTACTGTCTCTGATAAAATCAGTTATAACGAGTTTCGTAAAATTCGAAGCTAGTTTTCTCTTTAGAAACTGTTCTGTGGTGACCATATCAGTGGAAGTGAGATGATTTTTCAAAACCGATTAATTATGTTGGTTTTCTCTGCAGTTTTAATTTTTCCTAATGGAAACAGAAGGGAACATGAAACAAGTAATTGAATTGGTTGCAAAACAACTGGCTTACATGTTTCCGGCATTTTCATAAGTCATTTATTCAGGTCGTATGCGAACGTGTAATGATAGACAATTTATTACTTGAATCATTAGGCCATCAGGGTAGGACGGTTTCAAAGTCAAATAAATCTGAAGCAAAAAGTGTTTTTTTTGTTGCCTTTGAGCACACATGGCTCGCGACCGAAACGCACTTGGTGTTGTGTTGGTGTGCTAACTCTTAGCAGCCACCCCGATTAGTAACTCCTTGGCCATTGAATTCCCGATGTGAATAAATCACAAACCAGTACAAAACTTTATCTGAACTAAGCCAGAAACCCATACCGTATATAGCGCCAAAAGTTTGCAGACGGTCACGTATGCTGCTGATGCTGATCGTTCAGCGTAATGAACTGTAGTTATTGACTGAATTGGAAAATAGCTTGTCGATGACTGATTGGTTGGCGGGACCGTTTAAAATGCGGACAGCGTGTTCTTTTCCTTGACATATGGGAATGTGAGGTGTGAAAGAAATGATTGGTCCATGCCTCATGACTTTATTGTTGTGCAGGGAATATGTGAATCTGTCATTGGTTAATTTGGGTTGATCGAGCGGTGACTCACATTTTGATGATGACTTATTTTTAGGGAGTTTTTGACATCCTGACATTTAGTACCGATTGGACCGCGATTAGTTATGCGTGAATATATAATGGACCAGTCTCCCTGTCATTTCGCATTGTAAATAGACATGAAACTGTTATGTTTTTCACCTTCCCAGAGAAGAAGTGGAAATGATGTGTTTACATATAAACTGCTCAGTCGGTTATGGATTCGAGTGTGAATCGCTCCTTCCTAATCGCGGAGTACTTCACGTATCGCAACTTTGTTTTAATTGACTAATCCTACCGCTTTTCCTCTCTACTCGAACTGTTGAACAATCAGTAACCGGTCAGATCCTGGTCAACAAAATGGAATACAGAAACCGGATCATTTGCCTGGATTGGATGCGGAGAAATTGGCCTCAACAATTCATGGCATCGAAACGAATGTACGTTCCCCTAATGTTTCCTGAATTTGCGAGTCTGTCTTTGGTAAATTTCATTGTGGATGTTATCATCAGTAACAAACTAAACATTAAGAAAAAAATACTGTTTGACTTTTAAAAAATAGCCAGAAGTAACAAGGCTTCAATTCGCGAATGTTATGAGTGACTGATTTGTCGAATGTATGCTTGCTTTATGTTGCTTTCATCTCATTGCATGTCGCTGGCAGAAAAAGAAAAATTGTTATTCTGCTGCTCGGATAATATTTCTACAAGTTTCCTGTTGTTTCTATTGTTGGCACTTTCCCCGCGTACGCGCTCGATCAATTCGTACCGTCTACTCAATGACTTGGGCCAATGGTTGTACGATACATGCCTTCTACAGTTTTGAAACATCTTCGATTGGCTTTTTGTAGGTCTCATTGCATTGGAGTTGGTGAAATCTTGCACATAAATTCTTCTGTTTCCTAAGTCCACAATGGGAGCAGTGTTTATCTTGTTTCAGCAGATTTGTTCCCCAGGCCATTCGGTTTGTGCATTCCACCCATACCTTTGATTTCGCCGTTGATAGCACACACACTTCATAAAAGGAAGCTTTATTTTGTCCACTTGCTGTTAACAGAGTAAGCTTATTAGTACAAACCGAAGAAATCATTTTGGGTCAGCTATTTTCCATTGGATGCTAATAACTGAGACAAATCTATGTTGCTATGCCCTTCTTTAAAAGGACAATATGACAATTTTTTTGGTACTCGTTGCATTATATCAGTAGTCAAAATAGAAATGTCCCTGTTTGGACATTGTGTTTGGTCCCTGTGGCTAGAAAGCTTGAACACACTGCTCGCTTTCAGGATAATCGTGGTTGATAATAGTAAATATTTTGACTCTCTGATCAAACCCATTTGACAGAAGCCGTCGGCCATGATGCTATCGACGATGATCACTGGGCAAAACTTCGAAAAGCATTTCAGTAGGTTTTTACTCCTTTACAGTAATGAACTTGCAGTGAGTCAGTTTCATCGGACAATGCGGTCTGATATGTATTACAGGGATTGGTGGATTTGCAAACCGATAGCGGAGAGGTGAGGACACTTCTGATTCCTCGGTGACATTGTGTTCACCTGCAATTTAAACACTTCTACTTATTTCGGCCTATAGCAAACCATCGGTTAACTGCTCAGACAATTCGTTGGTAAGTAGGCAGCTACGTGAACGAACAAAGAATAGCCGGAGTTCGGATAAATTCTTGAAGACAAGATGAGTTCTTCATCTTAGCCTTTTTGGAACCTTCTTCACGAGTCTAGAGCACGGGTTACAAATGATTTATCACCGGATGTGGTAACATCGTCAATGAGTTAGGAATCGTTCGTTTTCCGTTGATTTACAAGGGGCCGGCATTCCTCCAAAGGTCTGTTCAACCGCCCTGACCTGTAATGTAGAAAGTAAGGTGAAGACGCATCAGGCTGAGGTCACTTTGTGTAGTTGGAGCATTTCTGTGGTCCGAACGCAAATGGGGGCGTACAAACTGTCAATTCCAGTTCTATCGTCAGGTTGGATCTTGATCTATTTGAGGTTGTACTAGGATGACTTCCGACTACATGTGTGCTCACATTTCACGCTCAAACGTGTTCGGTGAAGTAGAAAACGGACTGAAAAGCAAATAAGTCGAGAGCAAGAGAAGGTAATAGATCAGGACTGAAACGCCATTCGGCCAATATCTTGTTTTTCATCGCAACTATACAAAATAAATACTGAATGATATAACTATTATAAAGTTTCATGCACAAAATTCAGAACGAGTTTCTCCTTGAGAATCATAAGGGGACATGTTACAGCGCCATGGATGGGTGTTGACTGGGAAAAAATTTGGTGTGAGACTAAGTTTAATTGTCAGTAAGCACAGAGGTCAGTTTTGCTAATGAGAATGAAGGAAAGTCTATTGGTTATCATGGTACCAAGATGGAGAATTTTTAATGCATATACCAAAGAGTATTATGGCAGATCAACGAAGATGGATTGCAGTAGGGGAGTAGATGTACTGCAAACATACTGAAGGTAATACGTTTGAAGATATGAAACTCTTTGAGTTTCCACATGTGAAACGATGGTCAGTGCACAGTCGAGTGTACAAAGACCGACGAAGGTGAATATTTGGTGGAGTCAAGTTTAGGGAGAGTGTTGATCTAGAAAGAATGAATATATATAAGATTAAAAATTGTAAGTGGACTCATTGCTCGTGAGGTATGAACGTGTGATGACAACTGTCAAGTTGCAGTATTTTTTAGAGAAGGAACAATCATAACATGTCTCCAAGTGCCTCAATTGGGACAACAACTTAGAGATTCGTCCAGGATGTTCATCAACCCCGTGGACAAACAACTCACTGTACACTTTAGGGAAACCATCCAGATCCACTTCAGAGGAGTATTTTGTGCAACAAATAATTCGAAAGGTTTTCGGTATTTCGTGGTTTCGGTAAATTGAATCCCATGGATAAATATGAATGTGAGGAGAAAGCATTTGTCTTGGTCAATTAATGTTCACGCAACAGCAAATGTGTCTACATTTTTGACTACATTAATGATTTTGTTCTTTCGATGACATGTTATCATTATGGTCGCTTCTGCGGAATTGTCTAGCATAAAGTTTATAACGAGACTGCATTCTGTCACATTGGGACTTCACCTGAACTTGGTTTGACGGCTCGCTTGCCTTCATGGAGCAACAAGCTATGCAGGATGGCTTTACTCAAGCCGAATGAATGTCTTCCACCAATGGCTTGGTCTCATTTCAACAAACTTCACGAGAAGTGTTCCAGTGAATTGGGGAATATGTCTTCATTTTTATTAATGCACGCTGACTGGCTAATGTAGCACATTGAGCGTGGTACCTGGCCCCATCACGAGGCTCTTTCTTCAACCTCATAGAAGAAACCTCCAGCAAATCCAAGCCTGTCGTCAAGAATTGACTAGCTACAGGCTGGGATAATTTATTTAATGTGCCTGAATGAATCATAATTAGAAACCGCCCATTTCAGCCGCTTGTGACTCGTTGCCACGTTGGAATTTGAAGTATTTGTGTCTTTAAACTATATCTCTTATAACTGTCATTATTTATTGGTTGTTTGCAGATGGACCTTCGAACGTTTGTTTACCACTTTGAGGCTTTATTTTGTTATGCTGTCTGCTCGGTAGATTGATAGTGAACGTGAGAACGCAAAGTGAAGTCTAAAAACCCATGACTGGAGACTAAAAGTTATGGGTTATGACTAAATAACTGCGGGAAATACTGTAATAAGGAAATAAAAAACTGTACTCGCGAGTAGAGAAACAAGTTACTTCAGACTGCAGATAAGAAAGTCAAGACATTGCTTGGTGGTTATTGTACTCCTTTCATGCGAAAACCCTTGGTTACGTTGAATGCCTAAATAATCAATCCCATTGAATGAATCGACCACTTGGCGTATCAGGACGATTTGTGTAATGTAGATGTCCAAATCTCACGCGTATATGCTTAATGATGTCTTCTTTCATCGATAGAAGTCAAGTGGTTCGAGCTCCACGAGAGAGTAATCTACATTGTGGTATAACCGTTATTCTAGAACACGTGACCTAGAAGTGTGTTTTAAATATCCCAAATTCTCCAAACAGATGTTCATTGTGGATACTTCTCAGCCGAGGCACAATCATCTTGGATGCAAAAATTTACTCGATAACACCCTTCCAAACGGCGATTTTTCGATTTTCTACGTCCAAACTAGTTTGCCTGCTACTGGAGATTCATAAATTCGCTGCAATTGAATTCTTTAAAAATCAAAATCAAGACCTCTTGAATATGTGCGGCATATCAACACGGTGTTACCGAGATGTGATGGTAACTGTTCTACTTGATGTTGGGAGTATGAGACAGGAAATGATGGGCTGCCACTTAGAAGGAGTGCAGTAATCGAATTAACCTCAAATCCTATTCACTAAGGTCATGTTCAAATAGCAGCGTTACCAAATTTGACAACTCTATCTAGAGAAGTTCTCAGTAAATTCCAAATTGAGAAGTGTGACCTTAAAATTAGCATTTGATTTTTTCACATCTGTCTCCGCACCTTCTTGTCCAACTGTGAACCACGGGATTTCCGCTTCACTTGTTTCCGCTATTAATAGCGCATTCGTTACCACACAAGCGTGTATAATTTAGCAACTGAGGTCAACCATCCGTGTTGAGTTTTTGGAGTCATCTTATTTCACTGCTCAATAAATGATTGTATATTTGGTCTAATTTTACGCTCAGGGATTGAGCAATTTGCCGCGTGCTGGGAACGCATTTGTGTGTCTTGTGTTTGCGTGATCCGAAATTTGAAACCTACCCAGATTAATAGGATGTTGTTTATTTCGACCGGAAAAATGTATCAACGAAAGAAAATCGGAAGCTTTTTTTTCTGCACATTTTCGTGACAAATTGTCATCCACTTTGTGACCAAAACTTGTCGATTTTTGTCTAAACTTCGACTCACCTTTTTCCGTATGCAGGACAATCGAAGCCGAATTGTAATAAACAAGCCTCCAATCAACCCGTCCAGTGGAGCTTCATCCAATCTGCGAGGCAGTTGGGGCAAAGCAGTTCGAAAGATGGCCCTGAAACGTTTCGGCGAGGTGTCACGCTCGGAATCCACTTTGCGTCGGGCCCATAGTCGACGTCAACGTTTGTGGCGTGCATCCGATTCGCCATTCTTTCCTCGTCCCAAATCGCCAACAGATATTGCAGCCGATGCCCGAGTGATGGGCGCTTTACCAGATTCTCCAATTCCACCCGACGGAACGGGATTGCGCAAATCGTTGGCTGCACTACCTCACGAGATGCGATACTACGTGTACGAACGACCTAATTGTTCGATTGAAATTCGAAAAGAGGTGAGCAATGTTCGATCGATGAACGAACTGACCAATGAATGGCAATGATATGAACAATTGCAAATAATCAGACAAGAAACTGGGGTGTTACGTTCGAATTTAAATATTTAGTCAATAGAAATGAGTATCACTTTTTGTAGATCCAACGGTAGCATAAGCCAATCGCTGGATTGACCGTGACTCTATATTTGTAGACCGTTTGCATCCATACACAGAATGATTGAACTTCTACACTCTTTTTCCGATCTGATGAGCCAAGTGCACTGCTCCATTGCAAAATGTCGACTGGTCGTTAGTGTTAGAATTTCTACCCATAATCATCTATTTTTTCGTGGCGCACCGCAACCGTATGCACACAGACACGCACGCACACGCAATTTTGCTGTGAATATCAGGAAGGCGGAAGAGTACCCAAGTTTGGATGCTGGATAGCTGATGCTTAGACAGTCCGAATAATGCATACACGCAGTTTGGAAGGACTTTAGCATCATCTTTAAAAAAATTTATCTTTTGCTTTTTTTACTAATGAGATGATAGCGTACATCACTTTCAAAAATGGGACCGGGACCAACAGAAAACCGCCAAGTGAGTAAGTTGTCCGGGGTGGAGGGAACCGAACCCGCGAACATCACGTTCAAATGCCGGGACATAATCCATTTGATCACAGTCAATCAGTTAATTTGTTTGCAAACGATTCATCAGTCAATGGTAACACTCAGTTCATGGTTAAAAACTCATGCCAGATTGCCATATTTATGTTGGATTGATCAATATTACGCATACACCTCGCCCCACGGGATAATTCAGTTTGATTCTCAAAGGTCTGCTTCACGCAAGCAGTGCATGTCACAATGCATTTTGAGTCACTAACGTCGAATGTTAGTTTGTCATCTCTGTCAAGGTAATCAACCCCGTTAACGGGTTATCAGGTGAAAATAATCTACAACCGATCTGGACGGAAGATAACGATTTAAAACCATGGGCGCTTAATGTACAACCCTATCATTCGACCTGGTCTGACCTCATTCCAGATCACTTTCATTTATTAATCACAGAAATTAACTTTTGCTACTAAATTGCAATGAAACATTGTTAAGATTACTATGCTGAAGGTTTTCACTCTAACTTATGTGGTGTTTGTTTGCGACTAAAAGCAGATCACGTGGTAAAAGCGTCCCAAATCGGGCGCGGATGTTATGCACTGCTGATGATGATTCCTAACAAGAATGAAACAGCTGTACAGTGCTTCCATGGTTTCTTTATGGTGAGTTGAGCGATGATATCACGTGGTGAATTGTCTCATCAAAGCTAAAACTCAAGCGACCTGAAGTAGTTTCGGGATTAATGATCACTCTGCGAATCTGTACAGGTTCTCTAATCGGCCAAGGATAGCAGATGGAGAACAGCGATCATCACTACTGGGCAAATTATCTTTTGTTTGAATAAATGAAAGTGCATGCATCATACATTAAACTACGGGTGGTAGACGGTGATTTGCTGTCGTCCGGCTCGTTATCACACCCGACTTACTGAGACCTTATGTGGTTCCATGACACTCCAACTTTCGGCGTCGCGGTGGCTGGTTTCCTCTTCCACCATGTGGTAAACCCCAAAGATTATAAGGCATGTTCTTTTCATCACACTAGTGGCCTAACAGAAAGTGCGAAAGTCTATAGTCTCGTCTTCCGGCAACCTGGCTGAATTAATCCTGGGAACTGCCACTGTCCACACCTTGTTAGAAATCAGCAAACATGTCATGAGTAAAATCAGTACTAAACTGGTGAACGTTAACCAATCACATGGTGTCCAAATATTTGTAAATATACGGTCAATTTCATTGCACNGAGTTGTGCACGCATGAAAACTCTTCCATTCTTCAAACAACCAAATCAGCGGTTGTTCTTTGAGATCTAGGAATCGTTAGACGGCCAAGTACTGCGCGTTTGCGCAAATCGAAGTACCAGGGTTGACTTTGAGGGACCCTATCTCGAGAATTCGACGGATAGATTTAACTTGCAAGGGAGTGGAAGGACCTAAGGGACCTGGTTACTGGTTTCTTAGCTTGTACTCTCTTGGGATGATCTAGACATCCAGGGTATCAAGTACACTTTTCCGCCTCAGATTCCGGTGAGCATACCACCGTATACATCGTACGCTGTCCGCGGTTAGCTTGGAATGAGTATTTGGGCATCTCTCTTATTCAAGCCGTTAGAGATGCCAGGCATTCAATGTCATCCTCACATTTTAATGAAAGCACTTCCACAACGAGAATGCAGTCAGTAGGACTTCTTCATTAGGATCTGTTTGAGACGCAAGATCACATGTCCACGTCGAGTCACCATTTCGGAGTCTGAGAAACGCCCACCTACAATCATGCGAAGGCATTTGAAGACAAAGTAGATCATCGTTTCAAATAATACGTTCGCATCAGTAATCAGGATTACTAGTAAAAGACGTATGAGAAGGAAAAATTGCATGGATCCAACTGGACTCGGGAAGTGGAACTTTTAGCTTGAACTTCGACATGGATCTGTCAGCTCAATATAATCGGTTGCTTTGGTGCCCTTTCAGTGAGCAAACGACTCGTAGGCAACTAACAACCTGTTTTATCGTGTCCCTCGGATTATGTACATTCGTGCATTAGAGAAGCACTGTGAAACACGAGGCGGAAACACACAGAACTCAGAAATAATTTATGATAAGCTTGACATGGTGAACAGAGACATTGCCAAAATAAACCAGTCGAGACTGAGAAACGAATGGAACACGAGGCCAGATTATGAGTGAAGTGAGGGAACGGTGAAACGAGTGTACAATAGCATGGCGGGAGGATATTCGGGATTTGAAGATGTCCAGTGTAGGGGAAAAATGAAAAACTAATTTGGATGAATGCGAAAGCAGTGCGCAACGTGGTTCGGATAAAATTGCACCAAATTTGGATTAGGAAGAAGAGGACAGTAGGAGAACAGGAACGAATAAAAACCACCAAAGAAAAAGTGGAAACTGAGTTATATCAAACCAGTGCAACAACAAACACACCGACAAACGTGCTCGGTACGTACGACAAGGAGACAATCTAATCAAAGTCTGATGAAAAGCACAAGTAATGGAAAAAATTGGGTAATGAAATGGCCAGTACCTGTCGACACCGGGAGTGTTGATAAAGATATTACAGAAATATCAAAACACACATGAAAAGATTTGGCCTGAATGGAATAGAGAAGGTGCAAGACATTTAAAACAGACAAACTTGTGCCTACCACCTATCTGACCTGACGGTCATGATTGTCAAACGAGACTACTTGAATTGGCAGCATGTTTTGATTGACGATAACCCTAGGGAACAACTTCTTGTACGTTTTCGTTTTAAGTTGTACTAATTGGACTAGCATCAGTGTCGCTATTTGATCAACATCAGTATTGCTTGCTATCCAACTTTCAACGGGTACGTTACACAAACGCTCAATTCAAAGCTATCTCAAAGCTTCCGTTCTTTTCTTTTGAGGTTTCGCAAATATCCAACGTTTAAAATTACACTATCCGGAGGCCGGTGCGACAATCCGCAAACATTTTGTTTTAAACTCTCAACAAATTTTGTCGTATGGGTCTATCTGGTTTTTCCTAAACATTTGTCCAATTCCTTACCCCAATGGTTTAACTCCTGTCCCAGTTCATCTCACCGAAAGAACGTATCCGATCCAGTTTGGTCCTGACGCTCATGTTTGCTCAGATCGTGAGTGATGCCAAACGAGGTGTCAATCCACGACTACGGGCGATTGATCGGCAAACAATCCTCTCCATGGTTGGTGAGTTTACAATGTTATTGGGGATCATACCGTTTAGTTGAATCAAATAGCTAATTTTGGTGGACGGCTAATAGTGAAAAATAGTGGTTTAGGTTAGTAGACCTGGTAAGGAATAAACGTCCTTTATGAAATTAAAGTTTTGTGCAGGAAACTACTTGTTGCTGCACAGAAGACAGTAAAAGAATGTTCGTGTCTCCTTCATATAGCCAGAATATTGCAGAGGGGAGCTCGATACATAGCCCCTAGGACCCCGTTGCATTTGGGGAGGCGAGGTCAGAAATCATGATTCTGAGGTTTGGAATGACATAGATTCATGTAAGGTCGCTATGGATCAGGCGTGTTGATTAGTCTTCAAAAACAAAGACGTCTACTTTCTTGGGATGGGTTTGTTCCTAACAAATGCTCATTTGTCTAAGCACTTGAGCATTTATATCGTCATCTGGGTAGAAGGTGAGTTAAACGAACTGGTCCAGCTTCCCAGGCTTGCTATAGGTTGCTCGATTCGATAGCACATCACCCATTCATTGATTTAACTGAGTTAGCGCCGTCCGAATGGGCACCCAATTACGTACAATGGCGTGGAAACAAATCGGCGCAGTATCTGTCCAACATTCCTTGAGTCGAAAGTCGTACGAATACAGTGAAACTCGAGGGAGGTAGAAAATTCAATGAAAATGTCTAGCCTGAACCTGTGCGCCTGTTTGTAAGTAACGGTGCAAGAGATACCAAGTGTAGCTGTCAGCCGTGCGAACAGCCGTCAAGCAAAGGGGAAAAAGATCAGTACAAATCAGATGGTGGGTGAAAGGGAAGAATGATCCTCAACACCTGGTGGTAAAGGACAAATAAGATCTAGGTTGGCATGAGATCAAATGTTTGCTGATGGCAGGCGAGGCCACAGGGCATGTGGAAAAGCTTTTAATCGAACGATATTTTCCGAGCGAGATGATTCGTTTTTAAAGATAAGAAATCAGATGGAGTGAAAAATAAGGTAAGGAGGAGGTTTCGGTGAGAATGTCAAAAGTGCAAGTGCATTACGCTTCGATGAGACACGTCAAGCAAAAGTGAACCACGATCACATCCGGTAAAACAGAACTCGTGACTAGGAAACGCGTCTGGCACCATTCGAACAAAACGCAGGCCGGGAACCAGATAGATTGCCAGCCGCGGGATAAAAATACAGGATCAACCAAGCGCTCGAGTTCGCAAACGGATTTCTATGACAGGCTCAGATCCGAGCTGAAGAGTTGTTCACACTTAAGACCAAATAAAAGACAGTGAGTCCGTTCAAAACGGGGTCAGACGTGGATAGAAAACTCACCTGAGCAGAAACTTAAATCGTTTGATTATGACACAAACGAAACAGTGGTGTTCAGCTGCCAGAGACCATTTTGCTGGTTCTCGCTTGATTACGCAGGGTAGGGTTGAATTTGAATCAAAGTGATGGACTGAAGCCACAAAACCTATCAACGGCGACAAACGAGACTATGCAAAACACACGATCGTGGTATCCCGGTTACAATGTCGCAAAACAATAAACCCTTTCGCCTCGGGAAGAGTGAATTACTCGTCATCAGGGAGGACGATGAACAATGATAAAGTATTTCCTTGTCATCATTTGCCCAGCTAACTAAACGTGGGTCGGGAAAGCCAGTCGCAACAATATACACAATGTCCTCTGTTATATTTGATTCTGTTTGCCGATAGCTCACGAAAACTACACTCCTGATAAATGGTAAAGTAACTACGGTGTTCAAATAATTCTGTGGCTGGCTCGTCAAGACGAACAGTGCACCAAGTTAGGGTAGACATTTTTCATTGTGCGCTCAGTCTGACATTATTTCGACTTTTTTCACTTCGAACCAACTGTTTATTTTATAATCATTTGTCTTGTACGGATGCAATTCTTTCTAAGGCGATTCCCAAATTGCAGTCAAACACATCTTACCCTGTACTACCGTAATAGGAAGCCTAATGGAAATGCGGGGAAAAAATCAGTTTGGGACCAACACCAAATGAGGAACAAGCCCGCTTTTAGTGATTCACTACGTGGCTATTGAAAGTGGATGGGTGAA
This sequence comes from Fasciolopsis buskii, assembly GCA_008360955.1. Taxonomy (NCBI): domain Eukaryota; kingdom Metazoa; phylum Platyhelminthes; class Trematoda; order Plagiorchiida; family Fasciolidae; genus Fasciolopsis; species Fasciolopsis buskii. The sequence continues at coordinate 145,120 of LUCM01006803.1, forward strand.
TTAGGTGAACGATTCAGAAGTGCAGAAAGTAAGCGTATGCAGATTTGAATCAGATTTACCCTTGGGCCGGAAAAGTAGGTTTCGGTTCCACATACGAGTAATACCTAAGCTAGCGTGCAAAAAAGTGGTTATCGTTGAAATAAAGCACCGTGCTTAAAGGTTTCACGCTTGTTCTGAACCAGTTGCCGGCCCTCTTGCTGATATGACTTTCTATAGACTCGTTCTTGAGTTGATCTAGCATGCTATGCATGCGATCTTTCCTGTCGTGCAACATGAGTTGATCGGAAGGCAAAGTCTGTAGGGCACTTATTGAGGTTTACGTCACCAGGATAGTTGAGTTTTCAACCGAAGGGCACATTGGACAACCGAGCTCCGGAGTCACGTGACTTCGTCGAAGCGCGTGGATGTAAATCATCAGCGGTACAGGTTTTCAGTCTTAAGTTGACATCACTCGCGGGAATTCACATCCTGTTCGAATACGCCGCGGTTCTTTTGACCATTACAAGTCCTCTTAGAAGTACATTGTGGTCGATTTACGCATTGCCACGTTATCGTTAAAAAAAGTTGTATCCATGTCATTTGTAACATAGACTGAACAAATAAGGAAATCCGAACTTTCTTATCCATCCCTTCCTACTCAAGGTGATCGGTACTTATCCAATTGGCCGGAATCACTGCCGAAAATTCCGTTAGATGTAAAAAAACGAGTTGTTTCACAATCCCTCAAATTTCCACTTTATTTTGGTCGTTTCTATCCAATTTTGGTGAGTTGCGATAAATCACTGCACTTTTTAGAGAACTTATCCGTTGAGATTTGTATCGTAAGCTCATGAGTTAAGCGTGTTCTACTCCAATTTTGAAGTCGAACTGGTAAAGGATGAGGCATTTTCAGTCTAACTACTGTTGACAAGAAAGTAGCTACCGTGAGACCCTCGCAAATACTTCTCTGAATTGACTCTCGGTAGAACCATAATTTCGCGGTGAAAAACTCGCATACGTCCTGCTTGTCCAAATGCTGTTTGAAATTACTGGGCTCTTCTTACTGCTCTGTTCGGAGTCATTAAACAGTTATAGCCTTGATTCTTTTGAATAAACTGGTTACCTTGATCCGTATCGAATACGGCTTATCCTGAAGGAATAACGCCCCTGAATCGGGTGGCCCGCCGTGTTCTTCAGGTATTTGACATGTATTTGATCTACGACAACTATTCAAATCTTACCCCAACATCTACGCTTCAGCAAACCAATCAGAAAAGGGGGTTAAGCCAGAGTGAGCGTAACGTTGGCCTAGGAACCTCGTTAGAATATTTTCTTATGGTCATTTATTTTTTTCATAAACCATGGTGGATTTATTGGTTGTTACGCTAACCATTTTATACGAGGGGAGAAATAATTCGACGACCGACTCAACTAGGTGATCGCCGGATAGCTTGCTACTGTGCTCAACACCTTGTACAGTTTGCTTAGCCCGGTCAACAACGTATCCACAGATCAATTGGTCGAGACTAGCCGTACACTTAGGGACGTTACGGTGATTTTCCTTAAATATTTGTCAAAACTTATCAGTCAAATCGAATTCGCCATTGACCGTTATTAACTAATCGATTCTTTTCATGCTGAATCGATCCGCTTGGTCACAGTTTATTGCATGAACTCGGCGCTTGCTGCTTGATGCATGCTGTTCTCCCAAACCATTTGACAAGAAGTGTAAAAGCTATGGTAGAGCTTAAGTAGTAGAAGGCATAAAATCCAAGCGGTTGTTGCGGGTGGACATTATGTTTACCCTGATTTTCTGTTCCCTTTACGTTGCGTGGTTCTCTATATTGAAAGCAAAAATAACCACTATCCGAAGCTAATTCCAATATTGTTACATCAGCTGAGTTTTTTTTTATCAAACTATTCATGATCAGTAATGGGCAAGTGATCGGTATGATGATGCACGAACGTGAAAGTCTTTCACTTTACTCATGAAACCACAGATCACGTCGAATTTTGGCTACCCTTGGCTGTACCAATACCATGCCATTTCTTATATCATTTCAGGACTTCATCAAAATTATTCAGAATTGGGTCAAATTACTTTCAAATCACTTGTCAAGATCACGTTTACGTAGGTTCGGAACGTGCTGCGTGCTGTACGGTTCACTGACTGTCTGCATTGAACTGCCATCTGCGAGCAGTTGTGCTCTTGAGACTTCCTGTGCAACAGATGCATATTCCTTTCCGTTTCCCCAATTGTTTTGATAAATCTTAATGATTTTGACGAACTTTTGAATTGCTATACTAAAGGTAACAACAACGATAATAACTTCGAGATAATTGTTTTTAAGAATATCATTCGGCCTTGGGGCGACAGACAGTTGTATTAGACTGTGGATTTCACCTTCGTTGCCTAATAGCAGGTTCAGCTGCTTCAGTTATTGTGGAGAAATCAATTAACATTGTTATCACTCTTATTTCGCCTAATCTACCTTCCTTAGTACCTGGATAACCCTATATCAGAGAATCAATGTCACTGGCTAGTTGTCTCTCATCACGGAATTCGTGTGGTCTTTCAAAATCACGAACGACCGGAATTTGATTTACGCGCCTCGCTGGAACTTGGAGATATCAAGTCGGTGGACGCAACTCAGGTGGCTTCCAGACCGCGCTGGCGTCTCGGAGATCCGACGCAGAGTGAGCATCCACGCGTAGCTGGCTATCTGAGCAGTGAAACAAGACCAGTCGATGCAGTCGGTGGATTGAAAAATATGGTGGAAATTAAAACGAAAGACAAATCGTATCAGTTCTACTCCGACTTGGTAAGAATTTGACACGGGGGCATACATAAGAGGAAGAGGATGTAGTTGGCGGTCGATAATATTCCACTGTCAACATTTGTCTTACTAGCACGACGAATCACCCTTTGACTTTTGGCTATAAGGTAACATTTTGTTGCCTTTCCTAAGGCGAACATTTATAGACTAATCTTTTGATTCAATAGTGAACAACTCACAGCAAGTACTACGTGGCTTTCTACCTGGAACTGTCAAGTGATCCTATTGCCAAATCGATAATTTTCCGTTCCTACTACCTCTGACAAGAACGGTAAAGTCAAGCAAGAGCAATATCGTGTTCATCCATGAAAGCACTTCAAATTCCTAGTGCATACATGTATGTATCCCGACCTGTGCGATGTCATTAGCTTCACGGATTTTCTAGAGCCATTTCTCATATGTCAGGCTTATTTGTTTATTGTTGAACCCAAATCGTCTCCTTGTGTTGATAGATCGTTTACATTGATTGACTTCTTCATCACTTGACTACTGTGCATTCGGCGGACCTTCAGTAGTTGGTATTAATGTCACGTTTTTTGTTCGTGTTGTCACAATTCATCACATTATTATTGAGATTTCAGGAAAGCATGAAATCGTAGTTATTGAGTAGCAAGCTCGTACTTACGATTTGTTTGCTTGTAGTGGCTGATAACCAGTGAAACGTCACAGTCTGATTCAGATTCTAGCAAGGCGCTAATAACATCCACTCACCACGAGAAATTACTTTAAGGAGTCTAGAAAGAATGAGAAAACCTTGAACCTGTTCGAAGTGTGCCGTTGATGATCATATAAGAGCCCACATCTGATGCACTATCCCTTAGGGGTATTCCATCAGCCTTGCGTCCCTCTTACCCTTCATGGGACTCAAATGAAAATCCTTCGCTGACTGTACACGTATCACACACGTCACACATGAGTTTGATGATTAGAGCAAATTAAACATAGCGTGTCCGGCTTCTAAACTAAAACCACTGGCAGCATGAAGGGTTAATGGTCTCAGGATCAGCAGAGCAGACGTACCTCGGTTGCATGTTGAATACGTACGTTGGCTTATGTGGATAAACTAAGGAGAGCCGCAAAATGAAACCGGATTGATGCGCATTTTGCACTAAGGCATCCCAGTTGAAAACAACTGCAGAGACGCAGACGCACTGCTGCAGTCATTTTACTCTCATTCGGGAGTTGTCCACTTGGTGACCATTACGACAAACGGGACTTTGCCAGATCAATGACCTTTGTATGTCAAACTGAGTTGATTTAAATCTGCAGCTGCCCAATTTTTCAGATTCTTCCAAGGCAGAAAAATTAAGCCTGGTGAGCTTTTGTTCACCGTTCCATTATTTGGCACTTGTGACAACCCGTAATGAGAAGGGTTAGCCGACTTCCGTCGGAGAGGGGTTGTGACCAAATCCACCTTGTTCAATATCGCATGGACTCAGAAAGAGAGGAACACTCACTGTTCAACTCTGAATTCGATGCTCTCCCGTTCTCCGCTTTCAGCTCAAGGCTTTATGGGACAAATAGTTCATGGTTTATCCCAGTCATATATAGCACCAGAAAAGAATTCAATATCGATGGCGGATCTGCATCCCAGAGTCATAACGTCATGGCCAGTTGCTGAACGATGAGTTCGAGGCATGGAATGTGATGCCGTCGGCGTATGCGGTCTGTAGGATATTTGTAGTTGTGAGTGGCGATATATCTCAAGTCTTAGGCAGTTCAGTCGTACTACCCGACTACTAAACGAGCAATGGTAAAATCACGAGTGTAGGTCGATAGCTTTTTTTTATTTCACACATCATGCATGAATGTAATGGAAAGAGAATACCACGTAGCCGTTATCGTCCATTTGGAATGTCATGAACCCCCTTAGGTCATATATGGTAGCTAGCCCGGGCGACAGGAAACCGTAGCTACCACCACGTTCATCGGCGGATCTGGGGTTTGAACTTGAGATCTTTTTGGCGACCGACGTCTACTCCACTTGGCCACTGTCAGCGAATCTAGACGCGAGTCGCTCGCTCGATCAGCCTCAGATCCGCACAGGCAGAATATTCATCATAATTCACGATCATGACAACTATCTAACATGAACATGTTCTTGACTGAATGCTTCACTGCTAAATTTGGTGCGCCTCTCGGTCACACGTGGTTGATCGTTGCTCCAGTCTTTTGATTAAATATGACTAGGATCCTAGTCCCGTCAGTGGATGTTTGCTCCTGTCATCAGAGCAAACCACGCGAGGTATTTGAATGTACGTGTTAATCGATTTACCTTTGAAGAAACGAAAGTATTTTGACACTTATTTCAACTTACTCCAGATTGGATTGGGAAAGTATTCGTTGGTTATGAATATACGCAGATACTTGATTGCGTCATCTACATGACAATCTGTTTCAACAATCAGTCAAAAGATTAATCGAAAAAGCATTGCAAATTCTAGTCAGTAAATGAAATCCCTTTTGTCGCAATTTGTGGATTTGACATCGACCACCGGACTATGTTCCATCACGAGGTGACAAAGAGTTCACCACACATCTTAAAGAAGCCAGTGGATTAGAATTCACCATCCTCATTACGGAACAGGGTCCATACGTGATGCATGACCCAGGAAATGCAAATGTACAGAAGCCAAACGGTCATATTGATCGTCGACAGACAGACAAACAGGCAAATAAATAAACAGACACATAGATAGACAGGCAGACATGTTGTTCACGATCAGTCGGCCAGTCAGCCAGTGTTCTGCTAAATTTGTGGTCATGGTAAGAGGCACGAGGTACGACGTCCGCGATCACACCGCCATTTGGTAAAGTGGAAGCACATTTAGGCAGAATCCTAGTAATGCTGAACTAAGTGAATACGTTGTAACTTTTGTCGGTACAAAATATCTGACATTTTATTGTTTTCGATTTTTACCCCCTCAGGCGGAGCGTATTCACGAAAATGTGACTGATTTTCTCAAAGAATATGAACAAGAAGTATGTCAACCGACACGGTTTCATTTCCTTTTTGGTTCGTTTGATGTGTGATCAATATAACCAATATAATCAATATAATCATTTGTCAGCATTAATAGCAGCTTATTTGAAAATCGATGAGCACACACTAATGCTGTTTTAGAAGACAGAAATGTAAGAATTCGAAAAACGACATACGAATGCATCCACAACTGAGCACCGCTACCCAGTTGAGCACAAATTCGATGTCCGTTATTTAACAACCTTAAAGTCGATTGTATTCCACCGACAAATCAGTGATTCTTAACCGATTTGATCTATCTAGGCTAGATACGTGCATACTCATACCAGATTGAAAAGTGGAGAATGGAGACCAATACTGCCAGATGTTATCATCTAATGTGGACAAACAAAAAGTGACATGGAGTGATCGGTATTTGCATTTTGCACGTTTTATACCAATTTTCGTCTTTTTATCACAAGGCCAGGACGATTTGCTCATCCAACTTCCTGAACGAAAGGGAAAAGTTCCTTCCTACAACACTCATTCACAGTGGTGACCCAGCGAAATTCATCCACGCCCATTGTCGACAAAATCTAAGGTTGACCCGATCTACAATGCCACGAAGATAACCACTCGTATCAAACTGGTTGCCAAGGCAGACCACATTCGTAATGACGTGCGTCACAAACTCACTGTGGCCATCAACCGCACATTCCCAGTCTCAGACCTTTGCATCTCATCAACCAACCGGAGAATTATTCCGAACTCACGTGAATCCAGTCATTTCGTGTATCAGTTCAGAATCCATTTTCGCTGACACTTAAATGGACAGAATCGACTGAAAACTTTTACAACGGATATCAGAGCCTATTCCCAAGTGGTTGGTCGAATCGATTTCACAAAACAAAACGGACAGTTACTCTGATCATGATCCGAGGTCACAAATCGCGAAACGTGACGACAACCAAACACACATTTGATCCCAGTTCATTTTTTTTCCTGTTCGTTGAGCAATACCTATGGGTCATTTTAGATTTCAGTGAAGCATTGCTAATGAGGTCAAAAACCTAGTCCTTTATATACAAGAGTTGTTAATACAGACATTGTGTTTGCCCTGGAGACGACAGTTCACTGCAGTTGTTAGTTGCACATAACGTAATTCTCAGTTTAGTTGACGTCACTGGTTGTTACTGATAATACAAAGTGGTATTAAACGATAGAGTTCGTCGTATTACTCTAATGTTCAGTTGACTGAATAGAAATCAGGATTTCATTTGTAGCGTTAATTGTTCACGTATGATGCAACTGGACCGACCGGACACTAGCGGCTCGTGCAGGCAGTTTAGCTACGTTTTTCTAACTCACTGTTAACACAATGAATAATAATAATGCCAATGCTCGTAGGTTATCTAACCGATGTGTCTGCTAAACGACCGCAAGTAAGGCAAGTCTTTCTTGCTTTTTTCCCCTTGTTTCTCAGATGCTTCGTTTGAAACAATCGGCTGAAAAACGTGCTCTTCGATCAGCACGTGAGTTACCGATTATACCATTCTTATCACATCATTCTTTCGTACAAAGAAACAATTGCAATGAGTACTTTTGTTATACAGGGAACTGGTCGAATAATCTTGCCGAATACATTGAGAAACGATACAATGCGGGAAACGAAGCTCGTTTTCAGTTATGCCAACTGCAGAAAATCAAAATGAGTTTTAAAAAAAAATGACCGAGAAATGATGGATTCGCGTACCAACAATCTTCATCCTAACCCTGATATCCCCTAGCGTTTGAGCGTGCGTGCCTGTTTGCGTCGAACTGATCAGAGTTTGAAGTTTTTAATTAAGGGAAGCATACTTGACTCAGATCTGTGGTTGCAGTTTACAGACTTAGCTCGCCACCAAGGCTCCAATTTGATCCCGGGGGAGATCGACCAACCACGGACGTTTTATTGCTTGCACGAACTGCTTGCTTTCAAGCATATCTTGAAAATTCGTATAGATAACTAATTTCCGCATCATCCATAGACGGGATGTTGAACTTACCGGCCCTGATAGCTTACTCCGAACCGCGTAGTTCGAGCTAAGCGCTCGCTACGCACTTCCAAATCAGATTAATTCAACTGTATGTCAATGATTTTCACCGCTCCAGTGTCCAGCCGATCATTCCCTAGTCATGTGTCGCCATCCATAAATGGTGTTATGTATTGGTACGAAAACAAATGGCTGAAAACCTACTCGTTTTTTAGTATACATTATTTTCTAGTGTATATTCAAAGAATCCTCTCTGAATACGCGTAATTAATAACCTTAAAAACATTATGCCTAGAGGAGTGGAGTGTCAAATATGTTCTGCTCCGTCCCTGTGAATTACTTTTCGTTAGAAGATGCGTAAGTTTGCACGTTGAATACATTGCAACATCAACAGTTTACTAACCATTGGGAAATCATGAAAGTATTGTACAATTTTTCATCCGTTAGAAGACATCAGCAATAGATATAAGATATGCTCAATTTGGGACGCGAATTCCCGGGACAATCGATGGAGAATCGAACGCCTTAGCCATTATGCTTATAGGCTAGGTCCTCAGCGGTTTGTTTAATTTAATTACATGATGATATTCGATCTATCCTTTATTGATTTGCACGGCCAAGGACGGTTGGTGCGAACGAATGGACTCGCACGACAGATGATCCATAAACCTTTGTCCTGGGTTGGCTAACCAGCACTCCCATATATTTCGAATAGCGAGTTGGGTGTATACGCAGTTGGCCTACAGAAAAACTGGTCATCTAAGTAGTTAGGGGGAAAAGATGTCTCATCGTTGAAATTATTCCTACTAATAGAACGAAAAGAACTGTTTACTTGGCATGTTGGTAGACTGTGTCCATCTGACACGGAATATTAAGTGATCTCACTCATTTCCAGAACGGCCTATTTCGCTTGGTCATCATAGTAGGCACTGTCAAGCCAACTTGTCGATCGGTTTCGTTGAGACACTTTGGTCTGCTCTCGATCATAGACTGATGAGGATTTCACTACCCACGATTTACGGCGATTTCCCTAGTTTACTAGAAAAAAAACATTGGATATAGACACGAAATTGCTAACGGCGCCCCCAGTTGTCTTGCGTCCTAGAAGAAATCATCAGTCAACAAATAGCGATTCGTAATTGATTTTGCAGCATTTTATGCCAAGTGGCTCGCGAGAAATTTGCGCAGTTTTCATGAACACCGATCATACTCATGGTTATCCCTCTCCGACTTCGACAATTACCTTGATTTCAAACATTTGTTGATGATGGGACCATATTCGAACCTTGTTAATAAAAAGAAGCCTCTGTATGCGCTAACCATAATCTAATCAATTTCAGTTATGGTCTTATCTGAGTGGTGAACGATCGATTCAACCATAGTTTGAATGATATCATCTGTCATGTTGTTGATTAGTACCAGCGTTCTGCCTTTTAGTGTTCCCGTACTTGTAAAATTATTCACGTTTCCTCAGGTTTCACAAGGCAGAACTTTGATTCGGTCAGTTTAAACGAGCATTTGTGCGAAAGTGTTAGTCTCACTGTGTAACTGACTTGCGAGGGTCTGTACAGGGATGGCAAATCATTTTAGCTCCATGTTCAGCAGAAAATGAAACTTTAAGGGAAATGTTTCTAGTCATTTATGTTGATGCATTTCGTTCTTTCTTTAATCCATTCTAGTTGACAGTTCCTCGGTTCCTACACACATTGAACTCCCGAACTCTCGATCCACCCCGGATCTGTCACGTTATCCTTGCAGTCCGCCGCTGTTCACGTCCTCCTTGTCACAGCGCGATTCGATCACGTCGATTCGAGCCAGTCCATTCCCCTCGTTCTTGAATGACACTGTATCTTCTATGTCTAAGCCATCCTCCGTGAGTCCGAAACGACCGAACTCGGAAGCCTTCAATTCGGACACATCTATTTCCTTAGGAACTAATCAAGACATTAAAAACCGATCCGCAACAATTCCTCAACCTCCGATTGCTGCGATCAGTTTGAGTCCAACAATCGATCCAAATCTCAATTCAGTACCTCCGCGAACGCGTGTGACTCACACCCGACCGACGTGGGAGGACAACCGATCTAGTCACACATCCGGTCAGAGTGCGGATAGGATACGTAAAAGTTCCACACCGGTCACAATTGTGAACACCATGAGGCCACCGGACGTATCCACAGGATCAGAATCCAACCATCCGCTCATGGATTATGCATCTCAACATTTTGTAAACAAGTAATTTGGATTGAATTGAACTCGATTTTCAATACTAGATCGTTTCTGACTAGATTCTATATTATTGTCAGTTAGCTTCCATGCATTGCTAATCGATCATTGACGGTCAGTTGTCAGTCATCTTCTCGTACGCATTAGAATATTTGATCAATTTTAAAAATAGATGCTCAGTAAACAAAAAAGACGATTTACCAACGATTTTGTATGGGCACATTTGCTGGGCTGTTTGAACCGCTAAATTTTCTGTCGTTTGACAGTCTCTACTTATCTTCTGTCGGCCGTTGATTATCATTTCGTACCCTTGAACCGTTTTAATATTTATGGCTTGGATTGTAATACAGATATGCACTTTTTCAATCTAATTCCTAGTATTGACAAATTTCATATTAGGCTTCCAAATCACGGGACTGGATTCCATAGTGTAATGTCATCATGTTCGTTTGCTAATACGCTATCTTAAATCGTGTTTATTGGAATCTAGTACGCGACTGTAAAAGTACGGACACATTTGTGTTAGTCGTTGTTGTAAATATTACGAAAAACTACAACAAACAATGAGAGATCACGACCAAGAACAAAGTGTCGAACTCATTCAAAAACAGCCACTATCGTTCAAGTGTGTCATTCCGCAATGTGGCTCATGGAGTGATAGGGCTTTCAACTACCTTATCAAACAGTTGTTGATTATCCGATGCATGTAACTGTGTTTAACCGCAAAACTGTTTCGCGGTTTATCAGTTTCAATCTCTTAAACAATGGAAGTGTAAACGAAAGTACAAGTTGGTGAGATTGCAGCCGCGAACGCCGCACACAGTTGTACATGACATGACCAATCGTTTGGCTTTCGGCATAACGACAAAGTCACGTGAATAAGGCAAGAACAATGAGAGAGCTCGAAGACATTCAAGCCTTAACCGCCAAGATCGAACGCAATAGTAGACGTGTAAAATCATTACATGCCGTACGAAGTCAATCGAGAAATACGAGGGACGTAGCATCAGAGAATGAAAGTAATACTACGACTTAGAAGCCGATGAGTGAAATGGAGTTTCGTAGGCAAGTACATGATAATGGTTACGCAAATGACTATTTTATGGTGGAGATGAGCATCATCGCTTTGTTTAAAACCTAGAACAATATCGATGTGAGATTAAACAAAGTCAGTCAGACATTTGTGATCACTTGCGAACGGATTCCTTTTTTTATCAGTGTAAACCTATTGTAGTTCATGAAATCGAACGTACAACCAAAGTAATCACGTGGCATCAAATTGTAAACAAACTGGTAGGAGCTAAGTGACAGTGATATTTTCCGAGCCTACTTCTGTGGGTAAATTTGTGGAACCGAACTCGGCCATCTCCTAGGTGGAACACACATTCACTGACTGGTTTGCTTAAGTATGGAGGGATTCCTTTACTCGCATTTTTACAAAATGCTTGTAGCATGAACATAGTGGAATAGGCTTGGCCCATAACCGTTAGGCTCGTCACAAGGGAAAATGGAAGTATGAACCATGATCTGGAAACTATGAGTAGCACAAAACTGCATGAAGTCTGACTAGATCAGGTGTAATAATCATTCAGGAGAAAGTGAACTGTCATCTACTGCTAAAGCAAATGAGGATGGGCCAGAAATCCAGAAACCCTGCTTTTTGAGGGTAACTGGACCACCACCGGTCATATAAATGGTGACTAAGGTGATCAGTTTTCCCCGAATTATCAGGCATTACGGCTAGTTCGAATTCGCGTTGGACCTAGCAAATCTCAGCCTAGTTGAAAATGTTTCCCAAGGAATATGTTCATCCATGGGAGGTGTGTCAACATAGTGTTATGCGGAGTCTCCCAGTGGCTGTCTGCACTCACTTCCTGCTAAAATGAACACTAGTTTCTCAGGTGTTAGGTAGGATTTTCAGATTCTTCTCCGTTGTTTGCCCATACTGTGTGTTTGTTTAAAGAATATTGGAAATAAAATGATACGATAGTGTACACTAGTTTAGGAAAAGTGCCACGGTCGGTTGTAGACTACCAGATTTTTGGGGTCACTTGCTGTGGGGTGGCTCCAACTGGTGACATTTCGCATCCTGATGACCAGGCAGATTGTCGGCCCAACCGTTTGAAACGCTTGCACACAAAATGCCCAGGGACGAATCTTGCTACTCTGCATGGTGATGGATGAAAGTGACACTGTTCTAGAAGACGTTTGGCGTGTTACACCCAAACTTGTCTCTTACGGCATTTTGAAACTGTAGTTGACTAAGTCTGCTCAGTCGACAAAATAGAAAAGACCCAACCGAACGATCAGATGGGATGTATGTACAGTGTACATCAGGTTGCCGAAATAGCCCCGATATGACAACAAATGTGACAGCGAGCAATAGCAGAAAATGTTGAACGGTATGAACGGCTCGAAAGCAAAAAAACATTTCAGCCGCACTAGAATTGTACACTCTGGCGTCCCGTAAGAAAACACAACCAAAAAATAGAACAAAAATCAAAGTCAAGCGTAAAATTGGATGCATACCGGATATGAATGAGTGGTCTTAACAACAAAACCGGTGCTATGCTTCCGAGGAAATTTTGTTCTTGCATCTGTATACGAAACATACTATGGCCAAAAAAACCTATGCCTTCAGACTTTGTTCCCTCCTTCTGAAGATTACTCTTGCCTGAACGACGAAAAACGTTTGACAAATCATCGTGTGATTCTTCGATGGACTCATCACTCATTCGTAATCCGCGTATATTTTAAGAGAACGGAAACATGACAATTGGCTTACTCCAAGTTGTAACAAGATCCTTAATTGCGGATATCCCGATGCCAATAACACAGCGTCTTTGGCATATGTTGCAGTTCTCTAACGTTTCCGTTGCCGCAGGGAACCTTTATGAAGCCAGGCTTACAATAAGAAAATAACGAACTGTGTCAAACGTAACCCACGGTAGACGAAATGTGAACGCACTAAGGCATCCGTCCCCTAATGACTACAACATTCACAATGAAATCATCGAGCGGCTCGTCAATTTTTCAACAAATCTCCTCAAGACATTCGGTATGGCAGTTCCCATTTGAAGAAAGAGGTCAAGATAGTTCGAGTTTGAATGGGCCATGTCAGTGGTTGGAACACCAGGAAATACGAACTGCATGCAGACTTAGGTCCCACTTTAATTCGGACCGTTTTCAACTAATAATGGAAATTCTTATACCCAACTAGGCATGCCAACACTCGCATACACAGAGCACAGAGCACACAGAGAGAGAGAAATCTCGCTACAGACAGATGGGAACAAATAGAATTTGTGCGGGCGAACAAAATGCAGATAATGTTCCACCGAAATGAAAGCATGCCCCCAAGTGGGCGGACTTTGAGAGCCACGCAGATCAAATTCCGATCACGGTACCGGTGTTAAACAAGTAAAAGGAAACGTGCGATCCTAATAATCGCTAAATGTAAGTTTTCACGGAAAGTCTATACGTTTGGAAACAGTCTGTGTGCTAGAAAAGTCCGGTGACTCGTGCACATGATTGATGAGGCAACAACACGTTTTACAAGAAGTAATATTTTACTCTCGCTAACCTATTATTCTTTTTGTTTTTGCTTATTTCATGACGTGCTAATCTAACCAGATTGGTTCATTTCTACCATCGTCTTTTATTTGATCATTTTTTTCTCTGTCCACCTCACCGGATGAAGACAAAACATTACGGAACAACTGACCTGGCAACCTCAAGTTAATCCGTTCAAACCGTTTCTTCCACATCACAGTGTGTCTGACGAGAAAGATGCACAAACCATATTTTCCCGTAAGTGACTCGGAACTGAGCTGTTTTTCACACGCATCTGTGTTCCCGGTTATCGTAATGAAATCGTTTGGTGATGCTTTGAGGAATTACAATTTCCTCCAAAACCCTGTAAATAAAGAAATAAAGGAAACCAGTCTGTTCTTTCACCACACAAATGAGCGAATAAATGCGTTTGTATCATGTCTTCGCGCATACATAGCACGAAAAATGCTCATTTCTTCACTGAATCACTGAACTCGTGTAAGCACGCAGTTTTCGTGCACCCTGTCACGTGATTTGTGCAAACCGTTCCCGGAATCACATGTTGAAGAATTATCTCACCTGAGTACCTTGATTTTATCCACGTTGTCGGTTAGTTGGGACCTGTAGTACTTCATGTTGTTTTTCAAGTCAAATCAGCAGTTGCTTAATGCACCCAAAAGGTGAGTTGGTTCATCGTTCTGATATGATTTTATCACCATCAACAAATAGACAAGTGAGGTAGAACAAAACGGAATTACTACTTGTCCAAGTGTCGAAAAACAGGAGTTTGGACTCTAGTGGTCTGTGGCAGATGTTGATAGAAACCTTCTCAAGTTCACTGTCCAAGGAGTGGGGAGCATAAGCGAGACGTTCTGAGATAACACTGTCACGAGCTGTGATGCACTTGTTTTATGCTGGAATCAATGAATGGATCTCATCTGGAGTTGTATTTCACGAATTTACCCACCAGGTGAAATATGTTATCCGAAAGATTAGAGAAAATTACCGAGAAACAGTAAAATCGGCATAGGAAATTTCGGACGATTGCAAACGCTATGATTCACTATCGAACTAAAGAGAGCGGGCACAGGCTAAAAGAGAAAAAAACGACAGTTTTCGAACTTTGCAGAATGCTTCGGTCGCATGCATAGGTCTCTACAGGCCATGAAATTCTTCGGCGAGGATGTTATCTTTGTGGGCATCCATATGTCACGAATCGTTCCCGGTTTTCAGGCACCTATTGAAAGGTCCCGACCCGTCCTCCACGTAAACTTTAAAGACAAATGGGGACAGATCCCCGGAATCTGAGACCCTATTAGTCTTCGGTGAATCTAACCGCTTCGAAACAAATATGGCCTCTGTCTGAGATGGTTCAGTAGTCCTGCTGTAGACCGACAAGCGGACATCCTAAGGAGCGGGATCCAAATTCTTGTTGATTTCTTCGAAGTCAACATAACCATTTCACATGTTTATTTGCTTACTCAGTACATTTTGATTGGATGCCATTTGTCTCGACATCCTGAATTACACAAGATGGTATCCACAAGTAGTTTGTCTAGGCGTTGGATTTCCGATTTTATTCACCTAGTTGTCCGCGTTATTTCTGACTTTTGTCCACATTTGTAACCCTGTTTTTTCCATCCGTATTTGATGACGCAAGACAGATGTGAATCTGTTTCTAACGAACAGTTATTTCAAAAAAACAAAAATTAAAATAACTTGTAAGATTCGTACAAAATGTCGATCGTTTGTTGCTTGTAAAACGGTGAAATCGGTTTTGAGTACACAATTGTTCGTAAATAGGCCGGATTTTTGGAGGAACCAATTTTCTGTCTTACAGATCTGTATGGTCGCCCGGCTGATGTCTATCGACTGGTATTTGGCCTCCTGTGGCCGGGTAAACTTTCAGAATGCTAGAATTTGGATTGTTCAGTTGTGCATGCTTTTGTTTTATGTGAATGAAATCCAAACAAGTGATTTTTCTGGTGCGAACCGGACCAAATTTTTCAGGCCGAGTGTCGTGATAAAAGTTGCATCAAATTGATTGAAATCAGCATCAAATATAAACAGAAAGAAACATCAAGATCTGGGGTTGCTGAAGCTGGTAAGAGCCTATAAGTTGCTCTAAACTCGAGTGGCGTTTTATCTGGCGTTGAGTAAATGTTACCCATGACAACTGGTTGAAATCCACTTAGAAAATATGGCTTGCATTGGACAAAATGTCAACTTATCTTTTCAGTCGAGTATTCGAAAGCTAAATTGAATATGTTACATTATCTTGTTTTCACGTGGATGATTAGAGGTGATCGACTTGAAATACCAAGGCTTCAGCAATAGGCATAATTTCATCTATTATATCCGTGTGCAGGAAAGACTGTTGTAAAAGACGAATCAAGCGATTTTGCATTCGTTCTTTGTTGTGATTGCTTAGAAGTCCTCAATTTTTCTCAATACCGAGCGTACAAAACACTACAATATCACAGAACTTTCGAATTTTACAGTGGAACATCATCTAAGACCAAGATGCCAGCACGCGAGATGTTTCTTTGTCGTTCCACTTCTCACCCTTGTTATTCGACTGAACCTATTTCGTTCTGTGCTCCAAAATTGTTTGAGTGCCAGGTTTCGAACGACAACACGTAACGACCCGCCATACACGGTGACGGTAAATGAGATTTCGCTTGTGCCGGGCTCGTTAATATGCCTGGCCATAAGAGATCTCATGTACTTCTGTGACAGTTTAAGTTTCGGGATCATGGTTACCTTCCCCCCACCCCTTGCACGCTTGTAGCAATCGATGACGGCTATGGGTCAGCCTCCATCCTGCACTGCACCTGGTTCAAACATATCATAACAGTAATTGAGCAAAGTTATCCATAATTCAATCGGTGCTAATGCAATACAAGAAGTATGCATCATATAACCGCAAAGGCTTACTATACGAGGTAGGGGAGGCGGTGGACCGTCAGCTGTAAACTTGAGAAGTCGCATGGAATGGAACCACACAAAGCAAATAACTACAAACACCACATCCGTTTACATACGTTTTACCTTGATCTGAGTAGAAGTGCCAAAAGCAGAAACGTGTTTTTGCCTCTTGAAGAAATCTTTAAAAAAAATAACTCCGTTCATTGGCAAAATATACAAAGCATGCACGCAGTTCTTAAACTGGTAAGCATGTATTGGTTAGCTGTTATAAAATATAACCGTGTAGAGAGATTTCAGCTTGGGAACATGGTGTGTTCGTACACGAGCACCACGAGTGTTCGAATGATTCGACCGGGCCAGATCAATAGGCGACGATTTTGTTCACGATGGTTTAATATTGTCGTGTGCTACGCAATCAGAGTAGTCAGCAAGCGGTGCGTGTATGTGTACCTGTATGGTTGGCCATTTCCGTTTAATGATCATCATAATCGATGAACATTTGGAATGACTGAGGCTTCGGTAAGTAGTGGAATCCCGAGATGACTGATAGTATGGAGACAGTTAGATCAACCTTGTTGAGGCTGCTGTTACTCCATTGACATTTGGTATGGCAAATGGAGAGTGCACAACCATGTTGTTTTGCATGAAACTATCTCATAGTAATCGTTGCATGATTGTAGTAGTAGAAAATAAGAACAGTCCTGGTGTGAAAGGACAATCCCACTCGGGTCGATGTTAGACCCAGACGGACCTATATCATTGGGTAGCGGTGTCACGTGATTATAAAAAATGACTGGCAACCGGCAAATTGATCGACACTTCCAACATTGTTCGGTCGTGCCAAATTCGATTGACTGTCAAATGGTTTGACTGTGATAAGGCCAAGGAACCATTTTCTATTAGGATTAGATGTAATCTCTCCAAATTTGCTCACAGTTATCAGATCTGATGATGATATTCCCCGTGTGTCATTGTGATCATCCCATTTTCCACCAAAACAGTTATTCTCAAATTCTGCCAAGAGGAACGATCCGATGCACCACCCCACGTGATTCTCCGTTCTCTTATTGGGGTAAGTCAATTGTGATTGAAAAAAAATTGCATATATTTTGTCGAATGTATTTGGTAGGGCAAGCCCCGTGAATTGTCCAATGCTCAGTACATGTAGTCATTAACGACAATCAAATTTGCAAAGCAATATTGGAAAGCTGTAAGCATCGTTTTCCCCCTAGCTTGTCATGCAAATAAATTTGAGTGAGAGACACAAGCTGAATGGGTACATAATTTTCCCCTAATGAGCGTTATCAGTGGTATCCTGAAATGAGAATTTAATCTCCTTTGGCTTATAGGACCAGCAATGACAAACGCTAGTCCTCAGTCAACAAAGCTACGAGATTTCGACTTGTCACATTCAGCCCCCGGATGAAAAATCAACAGAACTACGATGATATCCTACACAGCAATGTAGAATTTACACGAGGAATCAGTCCGAATGCTCATTGGGTGTTGTTTTGTGTTGTTTGATCAAGAAAAATGCTTTGAAAATTTTTTGTAAATTGTAACAGTGTTACTCGGATCCTTAGTCTAACAGTCTTGGTTTTGTGTCAGAAATGAAGGATACTTCCATTACTCACGGAATTTTTTCTCGGCTTCTCGATCAATCGATAATATCAATCCGATATTTTACTCACTTCGTTAACTATTCGCCTGGTTACTAGTTGTTCCTGCCTAATATCAAGTATACTTAAATTTGCAACTTTCCCGACCACGGTACAGTTGAATAGTAAACATTCACGTGCACGCAGTTAGGATCACGTAGGATAAGATATCGGTTTCATCATTATGCATTGTAACTTATTCGTATACAGTTTATTCATATTTTGATCGGGTCATTCGCTTTTGGACAAAAGTTAACTCTATGGTGTGCTCTGCTTGGATAATGATGACCGCATATATATATATATAATGATGACCGCATGTATATGTAATGTGTATATATGGTCACCACCCAGTAGCGTACAAAATCTATCTCAAGATGTTCTATTTCCTACGGACCATTCTTGTTTGATATCCCTACGTCATTTAACAAATGTTTTCACTTTGTGAATTAGGAATGGTCGTGCGAAAAAGTCCGGACGAATATTTGACTCAAGGAGTTGCTCTTAACAAGAAATCCATAAGACCCACCTTTTCCCAATATGGATGACTTACCTGAGGGGCACTGGCTGCGAATTTGCACCTGCCGCGTAGGCCAGACGATTGGCGTTCAATTTCTGCCGCCTTCATCTGCTTACGTTTGAATAAGGGACGGTCTGGTCCACTAACAACAGCTTCATCGCCATTCGGAAGTGCACAAAGAAGAGCGTGTGTTACGCTAACGGAAGACGACAAATGTGAAATATTCATGCATTCCATTGCTCAACCAAAAAAAGGTTGACAGAAGTTCAGGACCCCGACGTACAATGCGTCATCTAGAAAAGAGGGCAAGTTAACCGCGAGAATTATTCAATAAAACCTCTCCAAGACGACAACTGATCTATTTGGAGCAAGAATCGTAGAGTAACACCATTCCCATTCAAAACTAAACAAATTTAAAAAGTGCCCTGACACTTGATCTGGATGATTATCAGTAATATTCGTAGGGCCGGTTAATCAGCCGCATTACATGAAGAGTCGGGGCTTTTTTGCCGCCAATAGCGGAAATACAAGGTGTTGATTCGTGCGCTTTTAACTTTTTCCATCAAACAAGAGCCAAGACAGCGTGGCAGGTTTGCGGGCAAGTCCAAATTTGTTTTCTTATCTATTCATGATGAAGAGTAAGCATCGTTGATTTCAGACTACAGAACGCCTAGGGCAAGGAGACAGAAGCGGTTGGTTAAAAAGTCGTAACTGAAAGATTCCGGAACTGGGGTCAATAGCCACTCGAAATAGAAGATAAACCTAATGATGTGCCCGAAAGAGAAGTAAAACCCTTAGTCACCACTATCCCCCCTGCTGTGGTTATTTTAGTTATTTGAATATGCTTAAGGACATTTTTGAAAACGGGTCATTTGCACACGATCATCCAGGAACCGAGGTGTCACTGAATAGCTGAATAAAAGCATAACTATTCCAACAGGATTCCATTTCTTATCACACGAGATTGTAATGATTTGCCGAAAGGATTTGTTTCTAGGAGTTTTTATGCGTTGGTTGGTGAACAATGTGTTTCCAAGGCTTAGTATTCCTCAAATAGGGGATTTTCATTTTCTCCTCCTCCTTCTCCCTGTCATATTCGTTACATTTCACGCGTGTGATCAAAGCTTTTGGGCAAACGACCGTGGATGAACGACGAACTCTACTGTCTCCTGGTAAAACAAACGTATCGCAATCGAAGCAAAGTGCCGTAAGTTTCTGATACACCACACGCATAAAATCAGTACATTTGTGTAAATGTACACTTAAGCTGTTTGTTAGTTGTATCATGTCAGTGTTATATTTCGCATTCCGGGGAGCGAACAAACTTTTTCCGGAAGCACACTGGCATTTTCGCGGTTATTGTCGCTTGTCAGGTATGCGTACCAGGTACTGTCCCATTGAAACATTTCCATACTTGTACACATCTATTGGTAGATTCGCACTTTAATCTCACTTGGATCCTTAGGAATATGTTTTGCTTCATCGACGGAAAACTTCCGAAGAATCACCGTGTGATTCGTTCGTGGATTTATCATCCATGTAGGCTCCTAGAGACGCAAACGAGATTTTATGACATTCCAATAGGTAAATACAGAAAAGTACCGTCGACATGAAAAATCAGAGAATAAAAATGGATAAAGTAAGTTTGGTTTGACATCGATGGGGGTGCGGTAAATCTTGTTCGCTTTTCGCGCATTTTATTGGCCAGCTGGTCTTGCCAGTCATCATGATTGGTCACATGTCTTCTAGCCCTCATTCCGAAAAAAACCGTAGCAAACCTCAGCCTCGGATCACGTGCCTTAGTAGACGGACTAGGTCGGTCCAAGTTGCTTTTTACCAGTGCGAGATGATGAGTGATTAACTGCGGGGTGATGATCCAGACGATCATTTGGTCAATGCGAGGTACCAAAGGCAACCGAGATTTAATGCAACTTTTTGATCTCAGATCGGACATTTATTTTCTTATTTCAATGTTAGTTTTTCTGAGTTGAATCTTAGAATGTTCTGATTTCGACCAGATGGTTTTAATTTGTTTTGAGATGTCTACTCAATTGGATTGTTCACAGTGGAATTGATCATGGCTTCTAGGGAACTTATAATGTGAAAAATATTTTGACACCAGTAGCCCATACAAATACCTTCCAAAGAGCATGTCTAGCATGGTGGACGATTGATGTTCGCCTTCCAGCCACGGTATTTGGGCAGAAAACGTGCGACAAACTGTTGATATGGGGAACAGAAACTGATTGGAATTGGGCAAATTACATGTGCAAACATTCGAAGTTGATTGAACCGTAGTCAACGGAAAAAACACGTGATCACGAATGGAGTACAAACAATGGATGGCCAAGATCAAAATGGACACGTAGTCAGACTACATAACATCAATGCATTCCCCATAAAAGGTTCGTTTTCTATGAACCTCTGTGTGTGTGCGCGTGCTCGCGCGCGCGTGCGTGCGCTAAGTACCAGTAGATTTCGCGAATCGTTTGTTTGGGATGTTCCCTTAAGCAGACTGGTTCCAACTACGAATGAGTAGCACATACGTGGTTGAGCAGAACAGACAACATCTTGGACTTCTCAGTGAACCTGTTGTTTGGAGCAAGCGAGGATTGTTTACACGTTCGACTTATGACGCGTAACTTCGGGTCTGGGCCACGTGGAACGGACGATCCACGGACAGATTGTTCATCTCGTTAATGAGGCAGCTCGAATTGGAGCGAACTGGATTTCTCACATACCGTTTGTGTCACTCAATCTACATTCTTCTAATAAGCAGTTGTTCCATCACCCGAACACACCTAGTTGGTCATGTGAACCAGTCTGAATCACACCACCGCTGACTTTCAGCAATCTTACGTGGTAAGAATCCAAATTCAGACAAACCTTGTCTGCCTGGCGGAACAACACTGAGCAATCGGAGCGCAATAGGTGAATTTCGAATATGAAAACTTGGAACACTCAAATTTCGTATTTGAAAAACTCTGCATTGTTTTCCCACATCCAGCATAAAAGCAATCCAAAAATGGATCGTACGGAGACCTCAACAGATTCTCGACTGTGGCATGGTAGGAGGCGACACGATTGATCGGTGACTTAACTCAGAATAGAGAGACTGCTTGGTGAAATAGCACAATGCCGTGGCAACTGACGAACGGATCGATCAAATCCACATTAGTTCCATCTAGAGTAAACCAGTGTCAAAAATCTTGTAACATTGTAGGTGTTTTGTTTTTGCCTGTCGCACGCAAAGTTATTCCAACATTTTGTGCCCAACACGGAGATCAGCGGTTTCCACAAAACGTTTTTCTTTAGCTGTGATAGTTTATAACAATTTTTTTGTACGCAAGACACTACCATACACTTGGAACGTTTGAAACTACGTGCGTTCATTTCCGAGCAATTAGATTGCCCGACGAATCGGTCACACGAAAAAATCACCAACTTTCGAGCGAGAACAACCATTAAATTCCGTCGTTTGGCTTAGTGCTTGACGTAGAAATGCTTTTTTGCTACCATGCCGGTGAAGTGGTCTTTTGCGAAATTGCCCGTCAGTTGATGTCAACGATCAACTGACCGTTAAGAAACTCTGGAACCGCTATGCAATTGTTTTATCCAATTTGTTAGGATGCCTTAGCCATTAAACTACCTTGTACAGACGTACCCAATTTCATTGTCAGCATTCAACTGGGTAGAAAAAAACCTTTTGCCTAAACTGGCTCCTTGACACTGCTGTTCTTGATTCACAAACTCGAAAAGGCACGTGAACTCTACTTTCAACGGTCACTGCACTCATGTCTAAGAAGGTAATCGATTTCATTCACCCACTGTTTCCGACATGTCTCATCCAAACCCAGCCAAGCCCACATGTATATGGTTATACGATATCATCTCAAGATTATATTCAGCATAAAATCAAATCGAAATGATGAATTTTAAGATGAAATACTGAATCTGTAAGTTTAATTCCAAACGGAAGCACTACAGTCGACTTACCACACCTATGGGATGCGCATTGTGGAAACTGAATTCACTGTTAACTGACCGGGGTTGGCCAAGGGCATAAAATCCGTGGCGCTTGGAAAGTAGCGGGTTCGAATCGTGCCACCGCCGATCAACTTCCTCATCTGGAAGCTCTCTGTTGGCCCCAACCCCCTTCTTGAAAATTGGTTTACACTTTGGTTTCATTAATAAAGGAAGTAAAATGTGTTGAATCAAGATCAGTCAGTCCCAAATTCACAGCAACGCGCCACTCGGTCACCAATTTACATGTCATCATCTCCGTATGCTTCTTGTTCCGAAATCGATCCAGAATCTGTGAAAAAGGGGTAAGATGCAGTAGTCCAACCATATCCAACGGTTCTGTACGATAAATCACCACAGTTCAGTAGCCGATCCGAGCGGAGCTGTTTGTGCAACGTGCCAATTAAGTGTGGACAACTGTCACTTGAACGTTGTTGATCTGTCTAGGCTGAACGAATGATGACTTGAGCAATTGCCGCCTGAGCCATTTCGCTGGTATTTATTGTGCTGGGTTCAATTGGCCTGTTCTATCGGGTTGCTTGTCATTGGTTATTTAAATGCCAGTACCTGCCTTGTTATTGATCTGTACCGGCCATGCTCGTACACCGAGGAGACCACAAAGAAACATTTCGTCGAGAAATACAGACAAATTGCTGAAATTGATCCGGGACACAGCAGTGCAGTCGCGCGACCACATTTTTCAACGTTTTGGTTTCGATAAGAAGCCAGGATGACGCCTAGGAAACTAGTTACACCCAGGTCTTTGACCATGTTTCCAAGTGGTTCGTCCTGTCTTTCTTCGGAACAATGGACAACAAGCCGTGATACGTTCAAAACGTCTTCGTTTAGTATTCGTAAGCGGAAAAAAGTGGATTTCTTGCCGAGTAAGTCGTTCGGCAGTGAATTTGGGAAAACCGACCTGGTCCAGTGCGTTCACACCATTGGAAATGTGGTTTACTCGACCTTATACGGCTTGAACTCAGGGATAATCTTTGCAAACGGACCGAATACAACACGTGGAAAGACAGCAAATGTAAGGCTTTTACCGGGGCACTGGAATTCTGCAGCGTTCATCGTAGAGGTTTCAAAATATCGGGTTTTCTATCTCTTCTTCTTGTGTACCACAAGCAAGGATTTAAGTCCCTTGAATTTTTATGGTACAAGTTTCTCAGCATTCTTTTTGACAGGATACGAGTAATGCTGCATGTTCATTTATCATTTAATAATTCTCGTAAAACACAGTAACGGGACTGAACGACCGTGGACTTTGTGGGCATTGGTATCGATTTTTGTGGAGACCAGTGATGACCTAAGACCTCATCTCGTTCGATACGTGCAAGCGTCCAAATCGAGAGAAAATCGAAAAATCTACGGTAAGTTACAATCAAGATTAGTACACAAAAGAAGATCCGTTTTTGTCGTGGATTTTCTCGAAGTTTCAATGCAATTCTTCTTCTCCAGTGTTTGTTTTAATTTGGGTTTCCGATTTCCCTTGTTAAAACTGGTTCAATGCCCCACACAAATTCATAAACACATGCACGCACACTAGTTGTGAATGTAGTAACAGTTGGCTTCGTGTACACTGTATAGAAAGATCAATGAAGAGGATGGCTAAATCATGTGATACCCACGTGATTTGGTGGTTCCGACTCCGTGTCCTGAAGGTTTCTTGTACCTGACTCCAACTGTTGCCGTTGTTACTTTGCAAAGAACGCTTTTATGGAGGTGATAGG
This sequence comes from Fasciolopsis buskii, assembly GCA_008360955.1. NCBI lineage: Eukaryota > Metazoa > Platyhelminthes > Trematoda > Plagiorchiida > Fasciolidae > Fasciolopsis > Fasciolopsis buskii. The sequence goes on from LUCM01006803.1 coordinate 169,571, forward strand.
GAAACGATATTAAGCCAGATTTGGCAATAGGTGAATTGTGTGAAAATTTATCAAATACTAACCTAATAATGCGATTTCGCCTTGATGTGGTGTGATGGCTTTCGCGCCTCCAAGACCCAGCAGGACTGCTGGTTTCAAGTACAACATTCAATCATGCCTGAAAGATCAATAGGCAGAGACCTGAGGAGATGGTTTCTTGGTTCCCCTAGGTGGGGTTCGTTTTGGAACACAGAAAATTGGAAGAAGACGTCTACTCTAGCTTGGGCTCAAAAATCGGCAATCGATCGTCTCTCGTTGCCACTAACTCTTGCAAGAAAAACCACGCCGGGCAGACAAAATGTTCGTTTATTATTCAAAATCAAAAAGCTTATATTGGTCAGTTATGATCAACATTCGCTGTTCAATTCTTCTGCCGGCTAATTCAGTCTATCGATAATCATCCACTTTCTCATGTAGCGTTTTCGTTCCAACTATCGATTGGCGTAATCGATGCGTTACCGTTGCAGCCGTGTTGTTCTCTGACTCCAGTAGTGTTTATGTGGAGTCATCACTAGCTGCCCTTACGGAGTTGAGTTAAAAGATCGGATTAGGACTAAGAGAGCAAAATCCCTTCTCCGGTGTGGGTAACCATGACATATCGCTCGTCCAGGTACCTTCAGCATTGTTTCTTTGAGAAATCTTATTGATTTTCGTTATCCTGATATGGAGCTCACAAAAGATTTCACTGCAGCTTGTTAGATCTATCTGAGGGTAGTGTAAGTAGACGATCAAGAAATAAGATAAAAACCTTTGCTTTAGTCCAAGTAATCGTTTTATTTAGTTGCGTTCAGTACTCACAGGCCAAATGGGATAGGGCATATAGTTGCCTTAGCGCGAACCACTGAAACTTTATAAAGAATTTATGTTGAGTATTGGAAATGTGTTCAGGATATTGCTTATGTGATCCCTCTTCGTGGCATAAATACAATTTCATCCTTTCACTTATCTCTTCGAGCGTTGAGTGATCTTGTTTCGAGCCCTCGTGGTCAGGCTGTAGTCGGAACCGCGTTGAACCTCGAGAGCCAAGGGAGTACAATTAGTTTGGATCCCATTTAACGGTTGTTTGTGTGTATTTCAGCTGGACGGTTCCGTGCATGCCAAATACAATCGAATAAAGCACCGTTGTTTGTTTATCTTGTTTGTTTATGCGCCCACCGATTGTAGCTTCCCTGAAGCTAAGGACGTGTTCTGCCATGACTAGTCTTAATTACTTCGAAACATGCGTTTAATGAACATTGTGGTGGTTTATGGTGAGTTTAGCATCCACATTGGATTCTTTAGGAGACAGAAAGGCGAATCAGACGCAGATCTGCAGTCCCAGGTCATCGAACCGGACAAATACAATCGTCTGATTCCGGTCTGTTTCGACCACAAAATGTTTCCAGCTAACATGAACTTTCGTCACACAAAGCGATGCCGGCTCACCCAGCGCCTTCATTCACCTTCACAGCCCTGGACTCAAATTGACCAAATTAGCAGTCATGTTCAGTGGCGTGGATCAATTGAGCTTTGTCGGCCATTCTGATCCGCATTTGTCGACTCAGGTCATTTCTTGGTCGATAATCGCTTCCTTGTTAGCATAGCCTGTGGCCACACCGGAGAGAAAACCACAGATCTTGCACAACCGCTTCTGGACGATAACTTGCATATGTGAATTCCAGTCGGACCATTCAATGCAGTTGTCGTCACAAGCACATGTTTAGGATTCCAGTGAACATGAGGAGCATATTAAAGATGCCTTGTACGCAACGATGAACAAAATGCGGGACTACAAGTCACGTGGATGGCTGACTATCTTTGACGTCGGTTGTTCAGTTGGAAATTCCTAAGTCCGTCCAGTACCTGCCATATGCAAAAGAAATACGTAAATTCTTGAGACATCAACTGACCAGTTGCCTAAGAAGTGACCATCAGCAATGGCGGATGGGAAGTTTAGAGAAATGGAATAGGCTGTCCCTGTGGGCAGTATATTTGTTCTTTACCAACCGATCAGGACTAATAGCCCAAAGAAACCGAGCGTGCGTCAGGTGATCAAAGAAACCGACGGCCCACCGAAGCACTTTCAGCAATGATGTTTGGAGCGTTGGGCAAATCAGTTTAGTTGGCTCATTGACACAGCAGATTTCCCATTTGTGACTGCAAGTTAACTAATGCAGGTAGATATCAAGGCTCCATTCGAAATATTTGAGGGGTTCGATTTTCTAAAAAGACATGGGACCGTTAGGCCGAATGGGCTGTCGGCCTGTCGTTCTTTTTCAAAGGTGCTAACAAAATTTTAACCCTGGGATTTACGAAACTCCTCTAGCCGATCTGCAGAAAGAAGCAACTACTCAAGGATGGTCATTGAACTAATGTACAGAAAGTTGATAGATACTGCTGTGAGAACTATGGGTGGAGTAATTTGGTAGGTATTGCATGCAGACTGCTGGCGGACGTTGTCTCCTTCGGTTATTCAGTGCTGGCTAGGCGGTCGGAGTTGTAACGATCACAACAAACACTAGGGCATGGGTGAATTTTCAGTCGATTCATGATCTCTGTCTTCCTTGATCTAAAAGAGGCGTTCGACTCGGTGGATCGTGCATTTAAGTGGTTCTGTCTCCGATTACAGGGTATGCAAGAAAAATTCATTTCCCACATCCAATTTCGCTGGGAAAAAAATTACCGTCTAAAACGTCCGGAAAATTTGTAGCAACCCCGGCTTTCATCATTTATAACTGCGCTCAACTCTTTGTCACATTTTAAGAGATATATATCTTCCATAATTCTTTTAGTTGACAGTTGGTTCCTAATACAAATCCGATAGATTCGACTAACCTCTACCGGTTGCCTTGGAAATGACGGTCGCCTAAGTATTCCTTACTAGATTCTGCATGGATCTTAGTCGACTAAAGCGGATATTTCCCCTCCGAGAGTCGTCGAGTGATCAAATCTTAGCCTGAATAACCGTGTTGGTCTCTGTGTGCATATGTTTTCGATAGAGCCTCTGGTCACTAACAAATACAGCTAACCGAACCATGCGGTTAGCTCAAATGCACGAATCGTTTGGTGTTCGCGTTTGCATCCGGTAGAAAATTGTCCCATCCAGTGCATGGCGACCCGGAGTCATTTTATCAAATCAGTAAATCAACAGCGCGAAGTGGAGGAATAAATCCGGACAAACAAAACGGGTCAGCAACAAACGTGTCTTACATCGGATAGTGGAAGTAATTTAATTGGTCCGCGGCAAATCGGCCTGTTTGGTCTTGTGGCGTAACTTGTTCTAGTGCATCATGTTCCCACTAGAATACTGACTGTAACACAAAGATAAAAGAAAATGCGAATCGATTTAGGAGGATATTTGTTTGTTGGTATCCAATCCCCAGGTAGAACATTTCACGAGTACCTTTCTTCCTTTCTGGTAGATCAAATGCATTAAGTGTCAAAATTTGGGAATCTACTCGAGTTTTGATTACTCCTGATATCAGGTGCACTAGTCATTTTATCAATGATCGGTTGCTAATATTTTTATAGCCTAGTATCCCTTTTGCTTCTGATTAGTCTGCACTTCGGAAGTCCGAATTTATCACCTGACACTATCAAACAATCGTGCGGTTAGAATTTTTCATTGGAATAGTAAATAAACGAAACATTACAAACAAGATTTATGCCAAAATTTCTCGATTGTCCCAGTCGAGTTTGTCAAACAAACAAAAATAAGTTATCTTGGGTAAGCCTGACGAAAATTAAGAGTTTGATGAAAACACATTCAAGGAAGTGAATGTTCATTATCAGTCGCATTTACTTGTGCGTGTGCACTTAATACCCCTACTTTCGTGTTCTCCCCTTTTCCAATTTGCGTCATCCTAATCAAGCTTCCATTCAAACTATTGATCGATCGATGGATTTGGTCAAAAAATTCGGGCCACGAAAACATCTACCGCCAGATGAGGCGTTGAAATTGCTCGCGGTGAGTCGAATATGACACAAAATCGACTGTTGCCGAATACCATCGGTGATCTTGATATTTATTGATTTATTTCGTCACTTTGGCGGGAATTTGTAATGGGAATAATCAAAAGCAAATGTTTAGGTGGGGTAAACACAATCGCGGTTGATGTGTCTTCGGATAGTGATTTGGGTGGATGGAAGTAGCAGCTTTCGGGATTACACTATTTAGCCTGAGTAGGAGTTGTCAAAACAGGTACAATAAGTAATTGATATATGTTACATTCATATCTGACTTCTCACCACTAGATAAATTGGTTCTACTTACTCTGAAGTTGGACATTATCTGTTGCTTAGATCATACCAAAATCTGACCTCTAATGTTTCTTTTTATTGCATGTAAACTTAAGTGCAATACAAAGAGAAAAGTTTGTGATAAACACACATTTTGTGACAAGGGTCCCGGGAGGCCCGTTCACGTAAGAACCGGTACATTGAATTTGCCTTTTAAGAGCAAGAGGTTGTAAGTTAGTAAGCCGAAGATGAAGGAATATTCCATATTTCATCAGTCCAAGGAGAAAAGCTTGAAATATAAAAGTATGACATCTAATATCAAGGACTTGACATGGGTACATAAAGCGTGGAATAAAGTTACGGGAGATGTGCTGTCGAGGTAAGTTCCAAAAAACAAAATATAACATAGTGACGTTGAGAAAGGATTAACGAACGAATCGTCCGTAGGTAAACTAGTGCACGTGTCTGATCCACTAGGAGCAGTCGACTGCCCTTTAGCTTAGTGAAGAGGCTAGTGAGACTGTTCAAGTTAATCGGATGTACATCTCTTTTGGCTCCGGAGATTTAGCGAACGGACACTAAATAACCAAGAATTAAAATTCATCAATCCTCACTGTTTTTTTCAGAATAAAAACATTTTTATTTTTTTATTATCATGGTCTCTCCATTTTCTATCCCTTCATTGTCACATCTTGTCAAAACCATAATCGGTTTCCAGTCCGGAGAATTATACCATCGACAACAAGTACACTTACCTAATAAGACTGGCCTGTTGGCTACGGTCGGACAATTGTCCCTGGTTCGGGATGCTATCCGTGGACTAGTGGATCAACTCAATCCACAAACGGACAAATTGTGCCGAGATTTCGCCCTCTACTTGGCTCACACAACTAGTCGAGCTGGAAGTACGTGAACACCGGGGTAACGAACATTTTGTGATGTTCCACCGGCAAACATCACGATCCCAAACAAATGTTGACTGTTTCGTGCATCATCATCATCTCTAACTGCAATTTGACGCGCTAGTTTGACCGATATTTCTCCATACAGTTGCAGATTGTTTGAACCAAATAAGTGTTTGAATTATTGCACCGTTTTATTTCACTGTTATTCCATTCTCTTTTGATTTTCGGATTGACTTAGCATACAGTATTAGAGTCCAATGCAAAAATTGTTTCATTCCTGTTAAGATGTATCAATAATCGTATGTATCAATAGCCCCCGATCTGGGATACGGTGCGTGGACAGACGTTTCTAGGCCCAGCATCATATTCGTCTAGCTATTCAGACCGATTGTTGACAGTTCAATGACTATCATCACTACACCATTTGGATCTCTTATGTTTCACTGGATTTTGCAGACATCGATCTTCTACACACCAGGTGATCAATTTCTACCTGGTGGACGGCCTCCGTGTGAGGAATGAATGCATGATAAAAATGTCCTAGAGCTTTGTGAATTGACAGTCTTTGAGGAATGAGAAGATTCAATGCAATTTGTAAATAATTTGTCATGTCACTTCAGACTGCCTAAATAGATGTTTTACAGATTAGTTCAGGTCGTAGTGCGGTTTTTAGGATTATGCAATGTTTAGACACCATTTTCTCTGTCAGTTAGTTCGCTGGTCATCATCGGCCGGTCACTCGGTAAGCCTAATCCCATTGTAATCGATGTCAACTATCAGCTTCTCAGTGTTTCTCCATTTGCGAACAGTATGGACGTCACCAGGCCAACTACTCCTTGTTTGTTTAACCGAATGGCTATCAGTTTGGCCAAACTATTCAACTTTCCAATATCTCTTAGATTGAAATTCGGAAACAGCGAAGGTATTCGTTCCCAGGGTTTTAGAGCAAACGACATGTGCCGAAAACTATGGCAGACAAAAATATGTCCCAGCAAATTGTCTTCAGTCCAGAATTTTATTCGTGCCAATAAGATTTACGTGTACGTACTTTTTTTGAGCGTACCTCTGCATCTGTGTGTCAGACCGAGAGAGATGTAGAAGAAAAAACAGAAGCAAATGCATGAAACAAAATTTCTCCGGGAATATTCGATTTCCTCTTCATTTTTGACAATTTTATCAAAACCCAATTGATTTTTTCTTTTTCTGATTCGTTTTTGATGTTGCCTATTCTTTTTTTTGAATTACCAATTCTGCCCATTGATGGATCTGCAGCCTATGACGACGAACCATTACTCCCTCTCAGTTTGGACAACTATTTGCTAGACTACCCGGTCTACGATCCGATATACGCGTTACAATTTCGTCGCATTTGTTGGACTGTCACAATGGATTTTGATCGTATATCGCAACCAATGCTGAACTATTTATTCGATCAGGTAAGATGCAACGTATTTTTTGAGAGTGAATTCTCGGTTCAGACCAAATATCTGAAAAAGGCACTTGGAACAACAGTTTTCCTTTATCTCGAGCGTGATATAAAATACAAGCAAGTCTTGTTACTCGCATCACTTTTTCTTTCCGGTTGGTTGATTATACTAATTCAAATGGTGCTTTCCGAATGGTCCACAGCCAAACCGAAGTTATTTTCTAACGTTGTTTGTTTTTAATGGTTAATGTTTTGTTTGCACTCGGTAATGTTGCATTGCTTACAACCAATGTCCCATCAGAGAAATGAAAGAACAGGGAAATAAAATCAAATATTGACAATCTTTTGTGTAGAAAATTTGGTTGGAAGATCCTGGCGAATGCAGAATTGATCCAACTGTAAGACGTTTTCGGGCACGAGCGCGATTCGAACCCATGCGTTTATACCGTGTGACCTCGACCAGCTGAGCTGCGAGACCATGTCGAACGGTGATCGGGCATTTCGAAAAGTCTTCGCTGTTGGATGAGGTCTACATGTAGGAAAATTTGCCAACTAAAATTCCTAACCAAGTATCCCCTTGAATTCAGACTAGTCGGTGCTGGCTGGTTTATAGAAAAATCCTGCTCTGTAAATCAGGTTGCCGAACGTACAATTTTGTGGAAACTATATGTTTGAGCAATTTGGTCCGTTTACAATTGGTATTTGGATGAAATATCCGAACACCACTAAGCTGTCAAAGCACATGCGGTACAAATGCGTGGACAACTTCTGTGAACGAGTCGAATCTCGGTGCGGACGTTTTCACAGTTGGATCAGTTCTACAATCTCTTGTGTTGTGTTGAAATAACGTGTCGTGTCCTCGGTTGACGGCCAGACGCAGTAGTTCAGAGTTCTGAAGTTAGGTCGGTTGACGCAACACTCATGTATAACAGATACGGTCACAGTTATGAGGATGGAGGTTTACCAACCCATCTTGTGCGACTTGACCTCTGTGTCTGATTCGCAGATGGACGTACAAAGAAGTAAGACACAGACTGGACAATGAATCGACCGAAATGGTTCACTAGGAAGCGAATGAACAAGTGGAGATTAACTTTAGCAGTTCTGCCTGCATTGCTTACCCAGCAGGGCTATTATTCTGCACAGGTTGAATAGTGCGTGCAAATACACTTACGAATCGGTTAGTTGCTTAGTCTTTGAGCATTGTGTCACCACACAACAAAATTCATGTTGGTCTTTCGCATTCGGAGGATGACACGACCGGTCTAAGTGGAATCATAAACTATGTGGTTACATCGCTGTTTTTTCCACTCACCTTTTGGCGATCACGGTTGTCGAGCCCGAATCACGCAAGAAAATGTCCAGCATTGTGAAACCGCTATAACGTTCAGATCGTCGTGCCACCTAATAGTAAATTCCAGGACAGGTACCGTGTCCTCATCTTCCTGATGATCAGTGACTTCGTGAATTCGTCCTTTGGCAAGGCCCATGTGTGCCTGTTAATTGCGTTTTGTGGTTCTTCTCAATTTTTATGACACGTTCGATGAGGACTAGAAGGAGGACCGGCAAGTATGCTTCTAAACCCTTAAGGGATGAATCACTATGGAGTCGCAATAGACTAGGTGTATTAACAATCCGGGCGATAGCGAGTTGCCACCTGCCACCACGTGCCTCGGCGGATCTAGGACCTTCTTGGATTGACAGACGCTCAATCCACTTGATTTGTCATCTACTGTTTTTCAGACGTTTTGTTAAGAAGAAATGGGTAACTGGGACAAGCTTCTCCTATGATGAAAATATTTCCGGAGTCATTACCCTTGTCTGGGTGTGTGATGTACAATACTTTTTACTAAAGACATTCATGTTTGGGGTTTTGCACTTGTTGTATCAATATAAATATGCATGTATGGTGATTTTTCTGTCCACATGGAAACCCAATATATCCTTTCAAAGTATTTAAGTTTGTTCTTCACGTTACGGGATGAGGTGGCTATTGAGAAGAAGTTGTTTAATTGTTTTGTGTACTTTTCACCGGTGATTTTAGCAAAAACGACCGTCAGATTACCATGACAACTAAAATGTGGTTTTATAGATTGGAGCTTTACAGAAGCTTTACATCTATCCGGTACGTCATTAGTTAAGTTTGATAACATTTCACTGAGGATAGTTCCACGGAACACACTTAGAATAGGCAACCTCATTTTCATTATTTTATGTACTCATATTTGTACCATAGGAATCGTGACGAAAAAAAACATTGAAACAGAACGAGAGAAAAGTAAACATTATGCGTTTAGAGAATTCACCAGACTTATCAACCTTTCCAAGCATCTTCACGTCATCGTTTGTCCGTCATCGCTCCTGGCTACTCTGTGAGTTTGGGTACCACTCGATCGCTCAGTTCAGAGTAGGCATCTCTTACCTATGCGCAAACAAGCACGAGCCGCGGGGTAACAGCGTAGCTCTAGACAAGCTTGTGACTCACTGATCGGTTCACGCGCGTCTTCTGACAATCCTTATCACGAACGCGAGATACAAAAATGGGCAGTGGCCTTATGTAAGCGGTGGACCCTACCAACTACGCCATAGTACCAGGTGGAAATTTATTTCTGTTTGAAGACGATGCTTGCCAGAGAAAAAACCCGCCACGGCCTCGATACTGTTGTTGCTTATCCGCGACCACTTGCTATTCCCTTATCCGCAAACCAGGGACACGGCAGCTGGCATGGTATTCTTCTTTGATTCCTGGCTGAAACTCAGACCCCTTATTCTCATCCCTGCCCATTAATCACACCAAGTATGATTTGCAATATCTCGAGGGTAATGATGGATTACATTTCAGTCAGTCAAAGTAGTCCTTTTCATATACATAAACATATATATATACCACTCTTGAGAGTTCTCTTCAAACCTTGTAGATTGGTCTGAGTCCCTCAGTGACAGTCACCGAATGAATAGAATGCAATAAGTTCAAACACGGCATTGACCACGGGTTTGTTCGTTCCGCTTTCCAAACTAGCTGAATGATGCTTGCATACGCCTTCGGATCGATGCCTGGTCGCATTGCCAATGTACCTTTTTCAACAAGAACAGGTAATGTAGTGTACACACATTGGAACCACTGAGTCTGGCACGTTATCCTTTAGGTGACAGTGCAGAGTGAATTCAATCTAAACAGGGGTTGAAATTTGGATCACATTGGGTAATCTATAAATTATGACCTCCTTTGGGAAACCCACATTATAAGGGAAAACAAACGTACCATTAAAAGAGTGAAAAATCCAAAACCTTGCATTCGTTGAAATTCGCTAGATTACTGTCTAAATGGCTTGCTCTCCATTCAACTTTTTCAAACCCCAAAACAAACAGTCACCGGTGTGATAGTCTAGTGAAAGCAATCCGTGTGGTTGATACGTCCTAAAGGGAACTGAGTCAAATGAAACCGAACACGCGAATGCACACATAGACACGCCACAGCTGTATTGAAGACGGTTCCAATCCATACCATCTAATACTAGTAGTGATGGACGTGGTTCAAGTTTGATGCCACATGACTAAAATGATGATTTTCAATTATTTATTTAATAAACCTGTTCAGTAGCTTCTGCTCTGGTGGTCCCGAGGTTTATATTTCTAATTAGGCGGTATTACCGTCTAATGTGCTATCCCACAGGGATTTCGGCTCTCTAGTCACCGTAATAATCTACGTGCCATTTTCAGGTTGCGGAAGATTATATAAACGGGTACTGGTTGCCATCATCTGAACCTGGAAGATCCGAGATATTGAAAGTAAGTTTATTTCGTTTATGTCTTACGGCTTAAATCGAATCTGCTGCACGGTCATTCACTAATGTTCTCATCGCCAAATTTAGCAGTTCTACTGTTTTATCTAAATACTTTCGTCATATTGCCTTAACTGACACAGTGTGCAGTGCTTGAGCGCCTACTTTCTTCTCTGAGTCCTCCTGAAGATCATTGTTAGTTTGCTAATAAATCTAGCACGTCCACCTCGGACGCTGTCACTTCCCTTGGTCATCACATTTGTAAGTTCTTAGATACATCGATGAAATCTGCGCATTATGCCTTTCTAGACCATTCGTCTTCAATCTGTTCTGTCCCACTCTCTCTTCTACTTCACGAACTGGAAAAATTTGGTTGTTCTAGTCCCTTATTAGCAAGAGTGTCTCGTTGATTTACCAACCGTACTCCATGTACATGAATGAACGGTAAGATGTCAAAACCGTTGGTGAACGGACTCAAGTGTATTTCAGGGTGCTGCTCTTTCACCGTACTGCTTTTCTACTTACGTCAGCGACTTATCAACTAGTTCTTCATTTCTTCTAAAGTTGCCCTTTCAAGCATTGATGGATTTCAAGCTTTTTCCAACAACCTGCTTTCTGTCTACAATTTCTGTGTACAAGCCGATTTGAATCTCAACAAATTTAAATTTTTCCATGGTCTCTTCTCTAGTTTATTGTTTCTCTTTCTTGCCCAGTCGGCCTTCCAATCTGAACCGTAATTCATCGAATAAGAAAAACTTACCAGGGTTTATTCTGGGAATTAACTTAAAGTTATTATTGATAAAATTGTGAAGCGGACTTCTCACATTTCCACCTGCTTAAAAAGGCTCCGAACGTTGTCATTTCCAATCAGAAAGCTTCGATACTACAAGGGGGGAAACAAAATACCATCATATTCATTCTATATCACTGTGCGTTTCTTATCCTTTTTCACGGATCTCTTGTAGGTTTTGGAAGTTTCCTTAAAAAAAGACTTTAAAATTCTTCACCGGGAACAACAAATTAGTAACCGTGTGTCTTTCGTACCCCAAAAGAGTTGTCCTTCAATCTATGTGATCAGCATTTATCAGCAGATAAGAAATTTGCTCACAAAATACTGACAGATTCCACGCATCCTTTGCACAACGATCTTTCAAAGTGCAGCTCTCATGTCTTAGCAAGATCCGCTTTCGTTCCATACACTGTAGAATGCCCATCTACATGAATTCCACTGTTTGATGAACCTTGACCGTGTTTGAAAAGATTTCCTTAAAAACCTATCTTAAGTGTTCAAATCATTCCTTAATGAGTTTCTCTTCCCCTTTATTTTCACAATATGATTAGTGTAACTACTTTTTTTACTTAGTACCAGGGCTTTTGAATAAAATGCGACAATGTGTGCGCAAAATCTATGCAATGTAATACAATACAATACAGTACACGTACTCCCGATTACAGTGCATTGTGAGTCTGCCCTACTAACTGATTTGTGGTTCTTAAAATCTTTTAGGGGTAATTAGGAACTCCACAAAATGCTGCGAATTAATTTTTAGTTTTGATTAGCCAAAGGCGGTTGTAGACCACGTTGTTGGCATTTGAACATGCGCCGCTTTGGTTGTCATGGTAAATGAATCTGAACTTGAAGAGCGAGAACTTGGCCGAAGGTATATGCACCATAAAATTAGTACAAAAGGTCCTACGATTCATGTTAGGTTACGACGAAGTCCGCTAGCAAGCTCATTTGTTCTGTTGAACTCGTTTTTTGCCAGTATGTCACCGTTTCATGTGCTTCATTCTGGAAGACGAAATTCTGTAATAATTTTAAAATGGAACGTTTAATAACATGTAGTACTTATTTAGAGCAATAAAAGAACAACTTACGAAAATAAGCATACACTAATTCCCATAAGGGTCAACCTTGAAGTCGAGGTCATTTGACTACGGTTCGTTAAGCGTTTCTATAGGTTTCGTGATAACGGAATCCAGCACAAACAAACGCTAGAGGACAGGGCTACAATTCTGTGGGCCTAAAAACATGGTTTTTTTGTGGCAAATCTCGCTGACTGTCTTGAAGTAAACAGATGGACGATTTATCCAATAGACTACAAGAAAGCGTTCATTAAAACGACTTGCAGCGATCAGAAACTCATCACCGCGAAATATGAAGACAGTTTAATTAATGTCACTCTAGAAAGCAGTATCGAAATTCGTTACGTGCGATTAAACAGGAAAATTCGCCAAATCATTCCTGTCCCCTCTTGTGGATAAAGATGATGAGATTCGAATTGTGGCAAGTTTGACTCAATATAGAGCCCACATTGGACGAGCAGCACGGGGAGGTGAAAATCGACTTTGCCCACGAATTAAGATCGTGCCATCTGTTCTTCTAACGGTAGATTTTTTCCGTTGATGAAGATATGTTCTGCAATGAGCCTTGGAAAGCTCACGAGAAAGTCATTTTCGGAAAGAACTTTCCAAGAAAACTTGTATCACCCTTCCAGAAAGCCTCACATCTCTCAAAACTTCTCATTTGGGTTGGAATAAAGCATGTACAACCTTGTCGTTGGAACTCCATCTAAGATGCAAGCAAATAGGGCCAAATTCGTTTGTGTGATGATGACAATGTGCCCGGAATTCAGGAAACGCATGTTTTCTGGGAACGTGGTAATCTTCCAGGGTAATGCTCCTTGTCATGTTTCACGGGATCTTAGTAAACACATTGACCTAAAGGTACTGGATTTAATATTATTTTCTTTAGGGCTAGTGGAGAACTTCGACGCTCCGAAGTCCAATTTACCCAGTTGCCCGCATTGTTTGGGGTTGAAAGTTACGGAGAACTTATTTACCGTTTTGTAAATGAATTCACCGAACTACCTCCGCACTGGTCACTGGAGTGCAAATTGCAATTTGTGATGAAGCACAAAATCGAAAGTGACTCCAAAACGAAACAGGTGGAATTCATGCCGAAAAGACTGGAGAAAGTACTCTAGAACAAATGAAGAGTTATTGATTAGTAGTATAACTGAACATCAGAACTCCCAAATTAATATGATCTGACTGCAAATAAATTCGTCTTCTCAGTAGTATGTTTCGTAAGTGAATGAATGAGCAAAATTTCATCTACTTTTTTCACAGATGATCTAATCTTGAATTGGGCGAAGTCGACTAATTGTTGTAAAAACGATAATTTGCGATAGTTTCTTCATTTTTGCCATCCAAATGCACGCAGACCACAAAATTGACCGTTCTAATCCTTCCTTACTACTTGCTGATTCCGGAATATATAAATGTAAACGTTTCTACCCATGTAAGGCAATGAATGGGGATTAAAAGTGCCAATCAGAAGAGTGTAGAATGTGTTTCGACAAGACATGTACAATACACTATTTAATTTCTTTCTATTTGTCTCTGTCTCTCGGTTTATAGGATGAATGTGCTTTGATCTCTTGTTTACTGTTTCAAGGTCGCGATCAAGTTGGACCCGTGACGAAGTAAGTTGACTGAGAACACAAAACCAACAGATAAACTGGTTTTGTTCGCTCTGCTTTCTGAGAGATGTCGTTATATACTTGAAATATTTCATGTACTATAAAAATGTTGCCGATGAAGTGGTCATTTTGACTGGGTTCCTCAAGTACACAGTTATGGCGACTCGAAAAATGCTTGGTTGTGTGGCAGATTAAGTCATTCTGGTTACTTATGACCCGCATGAGCTCCATTCAACAATGAAACTTATCCTATGTTCAAGCTGATGTCAGTCACACTTTAGATAATTCGGAACAAATTGACAATTCCCGTTCGAGACCGATTGGATTGTTAAACAAAATGACAATTGTTATTCTTTTTCGTCAAGCTTCATTGAGAAGTCGTTTTGTCCAGAAATTTGGAATAATAATCCGTGACAGTAGCAGTGACACGTGAAACTATTACAAATTACAGAACCATTTACCCGTTGAATCATGATTAGAGTCATAGCATCGACTGATTTATCCCGAATTCGTTGACGTGAATGCTATCATCTCAAAATGGGCGGATTGCTTTGTTGTGCCCAAATCCGAGAACAACCGGGAATCAAGCATCTCCAATTACTAAGCTGACTAAGAAATTATGTCGCTTCATCTGGAATGGATTTGAGCACGGTATTTTCAACCTAGTGAGTTTTACTACTTCAAGAACTACTGTCACGTAATTTATCTTTTCTTGTGAAATATTGTGCAAACCAGAAACCATATTTTTTATGTTTTATTCTTAGGTCGGGCGTTTCTGCACTGATACCAAACTTCCTGAACGTGGACGTAGATCGGTGGCGATGCAAAATAAACGAATATTTGACTATGTCCAAATGCAATTCACCAGCTGAAGCTCGATCCAAGTTTTTGAGTAAGTCGGAGAGTTTCGAAGACTTTTGGTTGGAATTGTGGCCGTCGGATGGAACCTGTGTTTGGTTTGCATAGTATCCAGGTGTTTGTCACATACCGGACAAGATATCGTGCAGTGATGATGTATTTTCAGAAGGTTCATTCTGTTGTGTAAACATGAAACAGATGGTTTATTGTAATTTACTAGGCTTTTTGTACAGGAAACCGGTTCAATTTTTTATCAAGGCAGTTTCAGTCTGATAGAACCTGTCAGGAAGACAGTGCGCATAAACGGTTCTGGGACTCAAAGGCAGAAATCGGAGGTCTTAAATTCCCTTTTCTCCTTCTGACTATTGTGAATCTGGTGAAAATGAGACTACAGTCCTTGTTTATTAATTCGGCTTGTGAGGTGATGCTTTTGTGTTCAAGAAAAAAATGTCCCTTGTGTCCAGCGTAATTTATTCAGAGAGAGAAATATTTTTATCAGGCTGCGTGCGTTCTTGTTGGACCTGAAACCAAAAAATGAGAAACTGTTCTCCCGACCGAATGACCTTAGTCATGCATTGTTTTTCCGCTATATATCGATGGATGGCGATTAAAACAAACGGTCACAACACGAACGTTTTTTTTTGATGGCCATTAATACAGCTTTGTATGAAGGAAAAAAAGTGATTATGCACATTTGTTTAGTTAAACTTCAGTTGGTGAGATAAAGCCTAATTTGTTTGTTCTTTGGATATGGGGACAAGGAGGATTTGCCCGGACGATATTTGGGAAGAAAAACTGGAAATTCATTGGAACATTTTCTTAGTAAACGGTTACCTTATAACATGTATTGATTAAACAATCAGGCAACGTCACCACTGAGCTGAGGACATCAAATGGATTAATGATGTGATGTTAGATTCTCAAATGCAAAGCTCATTGATGCGAATTTCACGGAAAGTAGTTTATCTACTAACTAGATGTTTGGCATAGCAACGTGTTTTTAGCCGACTGTGCAGGAAAAATTGTCAATTTGCATTCGTGGGCAGAATTTGAAGTAATTTATTTGTAAAACCAGTTTCATTCACGGTCCCTCGTAATGTTCATGTCATGTGATCATCTCCTGTTGATTGAAACGAAGATGACATGCAAGACAAATTGATACGAGATGAGTCATTCATCGGCCGGCCTATATACCGATTATCACATGTACTAATGACTTGCGTATGGTGCGGAATGTGATGACGACGAATAGCCGGTGCTTTCAAAATGCTTTTGGCGGACACCGTAGTGAGCAATGGACCTGGTCAGAGAACTTCAGGTTTTGTTGTGGAATGTTTGGTACTCCGAGAAAGCCCCCTTCTTGTGGGAGAAAGTTGATCGCTGTCCCCATCTTCAAAAAAGGCTGCGTTAACTACATGGATATTGGCTGAATCTCAGTAGCATCAAAGTTTCTTTCGTCTGTCATTCTTCGCAAGTTGTACAACACACGTGAAGGGCGAATTCCGAAGGAACAGGCTGGGTTTCGCGCTGGTCGTGGATGCCCATATCGAATGTTCATCCTCCAACAGCTGTTAGAGCACCGTGTTGCCTCCCATATACTAAAGACCATCGTGCTATTGTACACTGGCGAAGCCTTTAACTCTAAGTATGGTGCGTGGTTTGCACCTTCAGAATGCAAGGTACTTCTTCAAGACTGGCAGGAGCCTTTGCTTGCATTCACCCTTTGTGTGGATCAGTTAGAGGTAGTCAGTAGCTTCAAGTACCTCGGGAGTCTTATCACACCGAGTGGAGATGCTAGGGAAGAGGTAATATCATGAATTTTAAAAGCTAGAGCAGTTTTTGCAAACCTACCACACCTGCGGCTCCCCATGACATCCGGCTTTCCATCAAGAGAACGGTTTACAATGCCACACTTCGTAGTGGTCCTCTTTACCGTTGCGAGATCTGGTCTATCTGAGTTGAGGATGTCCGGCGACTTTCCGTGTTCGACTGCCAATATCTCCGAAGCATTGTTTATGTCTAGTGGGAAAATCGGGTGAGCAATGACGAAGTGCATGGTCCTGTTGAGTGCAGACAGTCTTCCTTTTAATTAGATCATCACTCTATGTCACTTCAGTGGTTTTGACATGTATTGCTTATGCCTGTCCATCGTTTACCTTTTCGTGCTGTTTTGCACGTGCTTGGTGAGGTTGGAAGTAGCGACATGGCGGTCAGGCTATGATTTGGCGTAGAGGTATGAAGAAGTTAGCTTCAGTTTTTGCCTCGGTTGTTGCTTCGTGTCTCTGTGGTTGGGGCCGAAGAGATGGGAATTGTTTTTGGTTGTAAACGCTGAGCGGACCGAGGTCAGTGAAGGGAATGCTGTATGACTCACTCCCATTAGAAATAATCCAAAAACAACCAAGAAATCGTAAAATATGTACGGTAATAATACACGAATACAGTTGACTTGTTTTGGTTTACTAATTTTCCCTCCTTGTTTGTCCACCTTCTGTGAAATTCCAGTTACATGTTGTTGTGCTGGCACCATGCTTGTTCGCAAAGCGATATATTATATGCATATATAACAACGACTAGTCCAAATAAAAGATAAGGATTCGATCAAAAATTTGTTCGGGGATTTCGGATAGCAATTTCACAAAAAAATAGTGTAAAAAGTATTCCGCTGAAATGTTTTCTAGTTCGTTTCAGTTTTATTTATCATCTCTCGATGCTCATTTATACCTAGGAAAAAAGTGAACAGAAGACTAGTGAACCAAACAGATAGAATTGGAAAAAGACTTGTTTCATATTTACACTTTTTACCTCCATCATCTATCTTTATTTTTTCCTTTACTTCGTTATTTGACAGTCCGGTTGGAGAAATGGCAACTGTTTGGTTCGGCCGTATTCTATACTCGGTTGAACGTTATACCGTCGGGATACTTGCGCGGTATCGAGTCACAGAGCATTATCCTAACTGCATTGAGTCGAAATGGTGTAGTTTTTATCAATTCAAAAACTCGAGAAATCCTTCAGCAAATCCGTTACGAAGATGTGGCTAGCATCAAAGTGAGTATGCCTGCAAGGCGATCGACACCGTGTTAGTTAGTTAGCTTCAGAGCGTCTGTAACAGTAAACTACCTACTAATCTGGTCTGTCCGGATAACATTTCACACCAACAACCATTTACAAGCTGTGTGAGTGAAAGAACTCACTGGAATTCGCGTGACGATTCGATCTGCAGATCACCTGGGCTAATTAGTGATCAGATCAGTTGAAAAATCACGACTGATTTCCATTGGATTTGGACGTTTCAAACTGTGTCACATAGCTTGCGAATACCGTCCGATGCTTGTATCTTCTTGTCGGCTGACACAAAACTGTACTCTTTGGTTGCATGTGAACAGCAGTTTATACCAATAGGGCAAACCACATTGGCCAGTGACTAACTGAGGGCAGTTCAAGGACAGATGATCCACAGGTTTCTCCGGTGGCCGTCAAGGAATACAAACTAAATAGTTTAATTACTACATTAACCTTATCACTGGCGATTTTGAATGCCCAATGCTCCGCAAAATAATTTGGCCAAATTAATCTAATTAACGCCGTCAAATATCTCGGAACTAGTCGAGTGAGAACTCTACCAACGGCGGAACGGACGCCTAAACGTCCTGAATCGGAATGTTGTTAATCAAGGTCGCACAACTTGACATCTCTTCCTCAACTATTCTACCGACGTTCTAGTTTCAATAAAACAGTAAATGAAGGAATATTCTCATTGCTTTTATTCGATTGTACAAAAAACAACTGTTTTTATTGACTGAAAGTGATTCAGATAATCACTTGTCATCCTCCTGAATTTAGTGTCTATTTGCTAGCACAACAATTTCGAAACCTCGGTAATTTGTTTTCCAGGTGAACTTCCGTGGTGATTCTGAGCGTGAATGTAATGGTTTGGTCATCTTGACCACATCTAACGGACAACAACTAGCGCTTGAAATTACTCAAGTAAGTTCGATACAAAAAAATAGACGAAGACCTAATTGCACGTTGACTGTCCAAATTATCGAAATTATTTGTCTGAGTTAACCGATCCGCCTGTATGTCGCTAAACTTATCGAGTGATGGAAATTCACCTAAGGGGAATAATGAAAACCCAATGTCACTTTTGTTCAAACACCATTTTTTCCTTCTCGTACTGCTCATGTGGTTCGAGACCAGTTACCATAACAATAAAAACAACCATAGCCTGTCTAGATGTAGCTCATCATACCCGTGATTTGGACTTTGTCATATAGTCAAGTTCAGTTTGTCAAACGAATGTTTCGTTCACAAGTCTTATGCTTGCTTTTAGTCGTGAAGAATTCAGACTCACTTAATAATCTGTGGAGCGCAACCGATCCACACATCAGAAGATGGTCATCTGAAAATTTTTTTTGAACAGCTGGAACATGCGCTACGTTGAACATGAACAAGAAAGGCACCCAAACATCTAGTCCTTGATATTTTACCTCATAAACTGGATAAGTTAATCAGTGCGCGGTTGGATTGTTCCTTCATTGCTCCAATATGTTTCATGGGATCGGAATCACGAGCATCATTGACCGTGCTCCGAGGAAAGTTTACAAAAACACCATTGGAGGAATTATACTATTGATTTCGTGTGATTTGTCATTCTGGTTCCAAAAGTTATTTTACAAACTAAGGCTTGATTGCAATCTTCAGGATGTTTGCCTGGTCATTCAAGTTTGACCCGAAACCCGACCGGAAAGACCTGATTTGGTGGCTTACCACTTTTATAGGTGACATCGAAAACCATGACAACCTAAAAAGAGGGTAACTTTCTCCTCATGACAATTGAAACTTTATTTCGACGATTGTTTATTTACTTCCTATTTAGCATGTTCCATAGTTGATTCCGACAGAAAATGATTTCCACGAAAAATGGATATAATCGTTAACGGCTTGGTTGGAGGTTTCATTTTGTCTAGCAATTCGTCCGGCAACCACTGTTTTGGAGAGTCATTCTTTCGTTTTGTGTGAAATGATAATTGTCGTAGATCACTGACTAATGCTTGCACCCCAGTGAAAATCCAATATGTATTTTCCATGGTCAAGCTCGTAATTCATTACCGATATTTTCCATCACATACAATGAAGACACTCACTGCCTGAGCAACAGTTTGTGATCGTGCAAAAACCACTCGACGAATTGGCCATCATTTCATTTTCGCTCAGTTGTTCCCAGTTATTCAATATGGTCTTGGTTAGTTGTTTACGAAGGACACGTTTATTTGTGTCGCGGAGCAGGTACACTGTTGGTGTCACGTGAAAAATGGAATTAAATGTTGTGCAGTACATATGTCATGATCTTCAGCTGAGAGTTTCATATCCACACGGCATGGCAAATGGTATTTCTACCGTGCTGTTTTGTTTCTTGGACAAACTTAATTGCGCTTTAATTTTATCGCCTTATCAAGAGGGTGAAAAACTATAGATTCAATATCAATGTTTGTTTTGTAATATCACTATTTTTGTTGTCATTAGTATCAAATATATAATGATGTATGTACTCTTGTCTTTCGTTTCAGGCCAGAATGTTCGTCTTTATTCTAAATCGATATCAGAATGTGCTGTCTGCTGATCTTAAACCGTAGATTTATCAAGATGATCTGTCCCAAGCATGTTGCTGTATGCCTTATTTGCTGTCGCTCTCTACTCCTACTACTGCTAGTACTTCCGCTACCGCCATTGCTACTCACGCTCCTGTCATTCCTATCTTTCCGTCCAGATTCAGCAATCACTTTTTTTCATGTACAAGTGTCACAATCCAAGTATCACTAACCATTTCACGCACATACACACACATCTGCGATATGACATTTTGGAAATATCACTTTCCCCAATTCCTCATGTCTGTTAATTGTTTCCTGGTCCGGTACTATCAGAAAATAGAATGCACACGATGTAGATGATAGATAGACAATTATCATTACTAATCAGAATCAGTAACGAGTTTTTCACTTGCATTCCTCTCAGCACTACAAACTCAAAAAACTGAGATAAGAAGTGCACAAAACTCATCACCTAATTTCTTCATGCCAATTTATTCCGCCTTTTGCACTTTCTGCATACTGAATAATTAGTATCTTGAAAATTTGTTGTTTTTATCATTGATTTTTTTTTTGATCCCGATGAACTTTATCACCCCTCATTTTGCCCACCATTCAATCGATTTGTATAATTATTCTTGATCCACATTTATCTGATACACGGCGGGAGCGTAAATCTGGTAACATGTTTGTATTTGTCAAGAAGGTCAGTAGGTCCAAGTAGATGATTTTGGCCCCTATCTGGGCCCATGCTCGTAGGCAGGACGAGATTCCAGTCAAAGAAAAAATTTAGATGCGTCAACTATGTTTGAAATTTAGCTCCACAGAGACAAATGTTTCAAGCTGTCACTGGAGCACATCGATGGCACTTATTAGTTCATTGTTCTATCCGGCTGGATCCGTCGGTGACACGTGGATGCGTCGCATGCAATGCAACTCTCCCATCATGCACGAGGCGTTGAACCATCAGGTTAATACTACCTATAAGAATCATTGCAATACTAGAGATCATAGAGGACTATGGAAGGAACAAGAGCTTCCCACACAATTGTCGTGTCCTTACAGAATGCCATGATTTACTTCGATTCTGACGACTGCTAATTTTGCACTACAACACTGTTGTTTGCCTGTTGCCCGTATTGTCCAGACGAGATGAAGTTTAATAAAACAATTGCAGAGACGGAGCCTATAACTACAAAAGATTTTACCCGGAAGGCTTAATGTCCAACATATTCCACTGATAATCTCTCACTCCAAACAAAACACTAGGAATGTGTGGATCAGCTGCCTCCAAAATGGGCTTTCCGTTTCCCGTTGATTTTATTGGTCAGCTTAGCACCTTACTATAAGACGGATCACTTTTTTAAACCTATACATAGGAAGTTCTTTCTCGTTAGTATCATTGTTTGTCAAGTTAAAAATTTTATGCCTTTAAAAAAGATAATTGGTTGTTCGAAGGTATTGCATTAGACAGTAGAACGCGTATGAAGTTGTACTCGTGTTGTTAATCTTAGCTCTTGGTTTGTCCGTCACCACTTTCCTCCATCCTCCCAAAAAAGCGACGTCCTAAAATGTGTACACCATCCATCCGATTCAATTGAGCCGATTTTCGCTTTTACTTCAGAAAGTTTGCAGTATCATGTGATGATGTAAACTGACTTGTTGTGATTAGAAGATCGGTTAGGAAACGCAGCTGGTTATCAGCGACACTTACGGAGGGAGAATCTATGCAAGAGTCATGCCACGAATCTCCGACGCGCCCTTAGTCGTCTAGACGAGTAGATCTACTTATACCGTTCAGAGACGGCGAGATCGCTTCCTAATAACTTGTCGTTTCACTTGTAAGAAAACACGGTGGTCTTTCTAAAAGATTTTACTCAAGTTCAACTTTTTGATCGCTACGGACAGAAGTTGAGTTTTTTTTTCAAACTAATAGTACAACGTCATATTCAACGATGTGCGCTTCTTGTTTCCATGTTCTCTGATATGAATACCAAACGATGCCACTGTTTTTGTCAGGCATTCTGGATCCCGATAATATGGACTGACTAGTTTGCCTAGGTTGTATTGACCCTATATTCACTCTCAGTCACGTGGTACATAATCATTGCGATGGATTCACCTGTTACATCATGCACTTGTCGATCGCAATTCCTAATAACCTCTTCCAGGAAATGACATGATTTGGCCAATCGAGTGTTTGTTAATTTATTCATTTTGTCAATCTATAACAGTTCTTTAAACCTTAAAAAGGATACACAAATACTTTTTGAGGTAGCGTCAGTAATGGTGTCATCCTTGAACTGAATTGCTGGAAGGCGGCAGACGATCGCTTCCAGGCCTGTTTTTGCGGGGTAGGAGATTTATCAAGATGTGTTTACTTTGTATGCATAGTCTAGTGGTCAAACAAACCACAGAAACCTCACAGGCAATCCGATGCATGATCAAATGGATAAGTTCACGGCTGTGGAAGTAGTTTTTTTCTACTCTACAACGGCCCAGATAGAGACTAAAAATTATCGCAGTTTAGTCTAGATTACTCTGTTCCCGTTTTATACAAGAGCCAAGCGAAGTCCACGAGTTCCGGTAAATTGATTTTTTCAGGGTCCTGACATCTGTCTACTCTACCAGGAAAAAAGGTCGAAAAGAAATGGGATTTGTTAAGCGTTTGTTGTCAAGCCAAACAAACCTACGGTGACATGTCGTTAGATTAGTTATTTAAGCCAGAGGTACGTTACGTTTCCGATAATGATGATCAAGTGTGGTAATGAGCCACGATCAGAGACAAGCAACATTAATTTGTTGCCCACTCCAAATCGTTTGGTTTAAGAGCTATAATTGATCACGGTTCTGAATGATCTGCGATATGCGTTTCGGCATCATGTTCAAAAAATATTCAGGCAAGTTAGGGTTTTCGCGGAGCTACCAGTGGGTGTCTTAGGTCTCAGGAGCATGTAGTCTTGGATTATTTCGTTGGATCGAAGCTGACAATTGCAAACCGAATCCCCAATCAAATAATTTATAGGTTTTTATTGCTATCGAGTCATAAATGCCAGTAACGTTTCGATAACCAACTAATCCTGCGATTACATTGGTCCCTGAGGAGCGGGTGACTAACACACTTCAAATTGTTTAATTGAAAAAGGGTACTGCCCCGGTCTTAGGTTTCAAATTTTGTTTATTTATTTTATTGGCCAAAAGGGTCGCTACATTTGGATTTAGCTGCAATCATTAAATAGAATGAATGAAAGAGTAAGACTTGAGAACGGTCGCTTTCGAATCTGTTTTCTCACACGCTGGCCTGGGGTATAATGGTGGATATTCTTTCATCCCATTAGCCAGCTACATAGTTGTATGATTCAGACATTTGGCCTAATTTTTTCCCAAAAATAAACGAACATCTTGCAAAAGGGCTCAGAAAATCCAATTCATTCAAATCGCGAGTCTTTTTGCCCTGTATAATGAACATTTATAATAAGTGTTACGTCAAGTATAAATGTGTGCCATTTGCTAGGGCGATATATCAGTTATTTGGTCACTAATATGGGCAACATTTCTTCGGTTGGTATCGTGTCCGTAGCCATGATTTTAGATATCAGATGCAACCATGACTGAGGACTGCGATGAATTAACGCTTAGTGCAGTGGAATGAAATCGGACTTCGCTGAATGGACATGATGGGCATGCATTCAGTCAAACTGAGATTGATTAGTTTCGATTGAATTGGAGTGAAAGTGAAGAGGAGAAATGAAAAATATGAGACCAATTCGTCCATCCATTTGGCACGGAACACGACAGGCAGCCGTTTTGTTTCCGTCTTGTACATTGAACTACTCATCAAACTCGGACAGTTATATCATACAAATACTACTGCTAAACTGAGCGCCTAATATTCACTAATGTTGCCCGTACAACGAGACTTATCATACCTCGATACTTTCCCAGATGAACATCAGTCACTTCCACTCATTTGTAACCACAATTGGACGATTTCAGCCAATCGGTGGGGGATTAAAATAAATACCCCCTTGGTTTGAAAGTGAAGAAATCTGACAAGGAAAAATGATTCATTTCTGAACCATTTGTTTTGGTTAAGTTCTGTAGTCATATAAACACTTAAAAAACAATGAAAAAGTCAACCAGACAAAACAAAGGATTGGAGTGAGGAAATGCGTTCAAATATAAGCTACCTGACGTGTATATGATGAAGCACACCTTAGACTACTTTGTTTTCTCAGTCCCATATATGGCACCTTGACCACTCTTGTGCATTTGTTCACGTTCCGTCGATATGCTTGGATAATTTTTGCCACTTCTCGATCGGAAAACCTTTGTAGTTCTTCTACTATTCGAACTGATTCCGCATCGCATGGTTCAATCATAAAGCACTGAAAAATTCGGCGGTTTGTGTGATATTTGCCCACACATCTGAAAAAAAATTAAATCGAGTTTTGCACCAACTGCATCAACATAATTCTGATGTATTAATCTGACAAAATCTGGGTATATTGAGTGTTTTCGGGCTACTAATTTTTGCGTAACGACCTGAAAATAGAACTGAATGTCAAATTTCATGCTGAGGGGTCGAACTAGTGAGTGACCCATTTTACTCGGTCAAAGCTCTATAGCACCTGCGCTGTCAGTGTTCAACAGCCACTCGGTGAAGCATAGAAATCAGCTTTATAAACTAATTACCTTGGGAAAAAGGGAATAACCAAACGAGATTCAAAAAAACATGCACAATATATATATATATATAACTTCCTTAATTATTTTACGACCTCAGCTGACGACCAATGATTCCTGAATCGAATGCAGTTTGTGACGAACAGCGAAAGTGGGCAAGTCATGGCCTGGAGACTAACAAACACTAAAATGGTTGCCTACTTATGTGCTTACCTATAAATCGTTCCCATTTGAACCTCAACCGGTAATTCGTCAAAATTGTAAAATGCGCAGTCCACGGTAGCTCCGCGAAAACTCGAATGAATTTCCCCTAAGACAAAATAAAATCCGGGAATGTTTGTGAACGGTTCCATTGGTGACACACACTTCCCGAGGATTTCAAACAGAATCTCCGATGACGCAGAGCATCGTCTAAGCTGAGCACTAATTCCTCTCAGTCGTTTGATTTGAATGCCGATTATTCGCAGGCCTTCTTGGGAAAAATCGGGGCTAAATGTATCACTCTCGCTTTGTGTTTCAAGCAGGTTTGGCTTTCGTTTTACCTGGTCTCTCGATTTAGTGATGTTTTGACTTTCGTGAATTGTAGGTTCGAAATTCCTGCTTCGTTTGCAACTGACCGAATTCGAATAATCTTTAGGATTGTTTTGGTATCCAGTATTTTGATTCATTTGAATACAACACTTATTTGACTCCTCCCAACGATATGAGCATTCTCCGGCAGAATGTGTGTTGTTATTCTCTTTTATGACTGGCCCTACGAACCGATTTATTTGCGAATGATTTGCACCTCTAGGATAGTCGGTTGAATTGGTTATTCGCAGAGTATGCCTTTCCCCATCCCAGTTTGAAGTCATCTCAGCTGCGTTGGATAATCGTAGATTGCTTTGTTTGGGCTCTTGATCGCATGGAATAGTCCGCGAAATCGTCCACCCTTTGGTTGAACTAACGGCATTAGGATAGAATTGCTGGCTTGATATTTGCTGCTTGCAGCAAGAGCATAACATTGTTTGGCGACTGAAAAGATAGAAGCACATGATTGGTTGAGACAATTCAAATAATCAGATTTGGACAGCTTTATATAAATGTGCAGAATTTTATATATATGCTTGAAGCATAAGTGTGGTGAAGGGCATACCCCATCATTGCCAGGGTCCACCACACGGGGAGAGGAGGAGCCTGTAACCATGCCCGGAAACTTGGAGTGGCATATAACCACGTAAGGTCTCATACGGTCAAGCGTGATAAAAAGATGTGCGACAGTGTGTTGCCGTCTACCTCCAAGGTTACCAGTGGATCTGCGATTCGAACTTCAGACCTTTTTACGGTGGCAGACTCTTGATTCATTTCATCGCCGGTCTTTGTTTTGGACAGGATCGAACGTACTTCTTCCAATGTTGTAGAGCAGATAAACTCTAACTGTGAATAACGAGGGACTGCATGATCATTCGGCTACATCACCCGTGCTTAAAGAACATTCGAACAGCTGAAACTGAGTATTTCATGTATTCTTGGAAATAGGTCTGGAAAATACGCAAGTTCGTGTTTCCAATGAGCATGAGCGTGATAAGTTTCGAACTCCATATTAGTTGATGTTAGAGCTGCCATTTTTAAATGAATCCACTCATAATTAACTCATGGTGCATTAGTATATTGTTGTCCACTTTAGATCCTTAGTTCCTCCGCTTAATGCCTGATGTAACTCTAAGCAAACCAGCTCTATCGCCCAACAAAACTGTGAATAACTGCAGTAGAGGTTCGCGAGAAAGCTAGTAAGACGTCATCCACATAACATTTCGGAGAAAAATACGGAGTCAAAAGGGAGTCGGTAAGTTATCCGTCCATACAGTCGATTCTGCAATGAGTTACTGTGTCATATTATTGACGTCTTCACCAAAGAAACAGTTGAAGGTCTGCCTGTCAGTGAGTTGTCGTGTTACTAGTCACCCCAGTGAATATTCGATGAATTTAATGGGCCTCGAATCCGAGTTGTCCTATTGTTTAAATGAACTTCCAATTAAAACAGTAAGATTTTAATCGTCTTTGAATTATTCGCTGCCCTAGTCTGCTTGCTACATGCCAAACGACTCTTAATGAAGAATGATTTCCGTAGGATACAAGACTCGCTTGATGAAAAAGTTCAACCTTCTATTGCTGAAGGTGCCAACAAATCTCACTGATTTTTCCCGCCATACCACCTTTCTATTGATCTTCTTTTACAGAGACGAGTGCACTTGCGCTTAACAAACCGTGTTCTATTGTCTCCTGCTTCCCTGTTATCATTGTTTCACATTAACCGTATGGCGAGTGATCGATATTAACTGATACTGTGTTTGGATGGATCCTTAACTGTAAGTCCCCACGGTTCACTTATGTCTTGTCATTATCTGATAAATTATTGTTCTGGCTACTGGCTCTCCACTTTGAAATCTTCGTTTTCAAGTTCATCTTATTTGTATACAGATATTGACAACCCTGTCTGGTCCCGATGAACGTGAAATTACGAAGATATCCTTTTATGTACTTCGTTCAGACTCAGCAAATTTAGGACGAATTTTGTGGTCTCATTTTCCCTGCGTGGCACATCTGCTTGCTATCTGCTTTGCTTCGGCATTTAACACTCGTTTATTAATAAAACAACAGTGTACGTCATTTTAGAAGAGAGTCGCAGTCAACTGAAAGCTGCTCTGTGGCTAAGTCGACTGGTATTAGGAAGATTTGAACTTGTATCTTTCAGGTTGAAGTGATACGAATTTGACCTGCTTGCCTACTTCTGCTAGCTACCAGTGCTCATAATTATACTTGACTTCAGACCTGCATTGAACCAAACAAAATCACCCTATTTAAAGTGTCCACTTTACCGTGGACTGTATGGAGCTAGCTAAGTGTAACTAGGCCTCTTATTGGATCCTTAGCAATGTTTATTTGTGGAAGACAAGAAGGTTTAGAAGTTTAAAGGAATTTCACAGTGATGTTTGCAACAACTTAGATGAGGAACTGTGGTAATAACATTTGGTAATAGCTATCTACATTCTCCTTGATGTAGAATTTCAGTTCAGATTTTGCAGTCATTAAACTAGCACATATGTACTCTGGTTTTGGCCGCTACCTCACAAAAGTGAAAGGTGAAAGCAGGAATGAAAAACTGATCTTAATTGTGAATGATACAATGTTATTAACATTATATCATTCACAATTAAAACCAATACATGGCGCATCGATTTCTCGATACACTCCTTACATCATTTGGCTTTGATATTTAAAAGCAGATGCACCGCAAAGAAATAAGTTAAAAAATTTTGAAGAGCAGATTTCGTATGCAATAACGGCAGCGAATGCGGCTTTGGGGCACATCAACTATTGTCTTCAACTATATTTAATGGGATCCCGTAGAACCTGGAAACTGAACCTACACCAGTCAGTTCATTGGTTAGGGTTATATGCAGTTATCGGCTAACTGATAGCAACTAACCACCTGCATTCGATTTCAGAATATTGCATGCTTCAGATGCCAAAGTTCAGCAAGTCAGGCTTTCCGTGGATGTCCGCAAGAACGCTGAAAATTCTGTTTAATCAATGCAATTTTCATTTACTAGTAGCTGAAAAGCTATACATTTGTATATATATATATATATATATATATATATATATATAATTAGACAGAGAAACAGGCAGACCCACAGGCAGACAGATACGCGAACAGACTGGTTCAGGCTGAAACTATTGATTGGTCGCCTGGAGCTGATATCATACAACAGTCACTTATTCGGTGGAGTTACTTAATTACTTTTAGTTCTACACTGGTAAAACCCCATTGTAAACGTACACGAAGATGCGACTAGACCTCAAAGGAGCGATAATTTGATTGTCCATAGATGTGATAACTGATGCTGGGTTCATCACAGGATCAGTTGGTCAAGATCAGTTACACAGTCGCGTAACGAGAAAAAGCTTAGAAAATTTACCTAGTGAAAACCATTGATACGCATAGATATCACAACTGTGCATTGTGCAGCCCGATCAATGTTAACGGATCCATACCATGGGATTCATTATCACATTCCAACATAACAAGCCGAAATATGATTTTTGCTACTGATTCTGTTGCCAGTAGTTATAAATTGATGGATCGCATTGTCTTTACTTAGGTGATCCGTTCAAGGTTCAACTCTTTCACAGATACATACAAAGGCAAAGTCACCAGTGTGGTGTTTCAGTGACATTAATCTGCACGCCCGGCACTCCAAGAAATAACGGGACCAAACCAAGCACAAGCATACAAACCTGCGGCTATGTTGATGGCAGAAAACAGTTGTTATATTAGAACTTTGCCGCAGTCAAATACCAGAACACACAGCAGCCGAGATTTGTTTATACGTTGGCTAGAGTGTATGCAGAGATTAATAGATTGAAATCAATCGTTGAAACAAGGACATACATGCCTTCGTAGTCCACGATGCTTCCGAGTATCATAGTTTTGCCTGAAAGGCTCAGGTGACGCGATTAAAATCCAGTTTCCTTGCTCTGGTCAGTGTCAGCTGAAACACTGATCACCACACGCCTAAGATATAACTTGATGATAAGCGATACATCATTCTGTCATGGGCTGCAGCATCAACGAACAAAGCTGGGATGGACATCATTTTTGATGATCTATTTTGGGGTTTCATTCTAATTTTGTGAAATTTTCAAAATCGACCCAAATTGGAAAAGTTTTCATCCTCGGCCGGACTCGATCCCACATATGAAGGCAACCCCCTCATTCATATCGCACGTGTTCTGCCATCGTTATCCACAATGGTGTTCGGTCATTTTACTCAGGGACCAGTGGCTTTCCGCCCAAATTACCCAAGCACATGGTATCCATCACAGTGGTCCTTTCGCAATTTGACTGCCAGAGCAAGATTTTCCTACGAAGCATCTATCATTCACTAGTTGGTATTCATGGGCTTGATGGGTTACGAAGGTTTTATGAAGACTTTGCAGTTTACCTGGTTCCATCTGTTTTATCGGATGGAAGGTCTTTACGATCTCACCCCCTACGCACTTCTGAACGGAATCGCCCAGGCCCCTGGGTTAGTTCTGCTGAGATCTGCCTCTGCGATTATGAAAGTAGCTTCAAAATTTCAGCGACAACTTCTAGACAATATATTTATCGCATCTGTTTTGACCTGAAGTCTTCTCTATTCTATCCACTAAGGGGCATCGTTAATGGCAACTGCGGAATCTGTTTGTAAACACGCCTGAGATTACATAAGGTAAAACCCCGATATATGTATATATATATATAGTAGTGTCTAAAATAATCCCTTAAGCTTACTGCTAGCAACAGTGTTGCATCCAACTATAGATAGTGAAAAATTTCACAGTCGACTATTGTTCTGTATCACACTTCCGGAGCAATTGGATATGTCATTCGCTAAAGCATCTCACTCTATCCCGCTCACTATTCATTGTCTATAGGAAGGTAGTTGTATTTCTAAAAACATTTACAGCAAAAGCAAAGGGTTCACATCAGGGATACCTCGACAAATGGCTTGGAAGTCAAACAGCTATAAGAAAGTGCAGAATACACTGGCAGTTTGAGGTGTGCTCATTCGCATGGGAAAAAACATGCTAAAAAGATCAGTGGTTTTGTTATACTTTTAAAAACAGCAGCAAACTCATCACGTATGTCTGTCTATCTGTTTTTTAAATGTGCGGTTCTCTCATGCGGTTCACCGCAAGCAAAATTTCCGGCACACTTCCTCTACTCGGGCTGCGGTTCACTGCCTGTATGCTTTCCAGTCTCAAGTGCAAGCGGTTGGGACCACGTTTGCTTTATTCTGGACTTTTTACTTGATAAATGCTGATCGTACACGCGGATTGTTGAACCTGGCCCTATATTTTTCTTTTTCTTGCAGGTGACATTATTTTATCTTGAATGATGGCTAGTTTGGTACACAGCACAAATCTTGAAAGTACCCACGTGCATATATATAATGCTCAACCAGCTTCCAGTTTCATTTTTGTCGTCGTTAAAAATGCCCTTCAATATTATGCTCTCATACAATAGCTGTTTCCACTGCCAATTGGCAGACAAGAGTACACGAAACGATGAAGGATGCAATCCACAGTGCGGTTATCCTCAAAGATTTCACTGCCATATCATTCAGTGTCTGCAGCCAGCAAGTCGACGAGTCTTTCGGACTCCAACCACGAAGACGTGAGACACCTATTCTACCTAATTTCGCTGTACATTTTCTCATCCCACGTTGGCACATCATCTGTTGGCCTGCACATGCCTTCTTCCATTCCTTGGGAGGAACACAAAATAGGGCACGATATAGCGGGCGAGTGTTCGTCATACTCAACACGTGACCCAACCAGCGTAGCCTACTAGGTTTCATACGCTGAAACAAGCCATTCTCAGAAGTGGTACCCAATACCAGATCCCTGACCTCAATATTACTCACCCGGTCACTCCATCCACTCCTAGCCATACTACGTAAACATCGATGGAGTGAC
>LUCM01006803.1:203372-290274 GCA_008360955.1 Fasciolopsis buskii
AAGGAACCCAGATTCAGAGGCTGACGAGGCTTGAGAAAATGTGAGCTACCAGAATGAAAACGACCCACTACACTACTTGACAATAAACCGTTGTGAGTATCGGGCGTGTTATCAATGGAGATACTATGGGTAGGCAGAAGGGGCAAACAGATTGGGTTGGAGACAGAAGAGACAGGTTGAATAAAAGAGAAGGACCCCGCTAACACAAGATGTTTTGGATGTCATCGCAAAATTTAAAAAATTGGGACGATTTATCCATTAGGTCCAAATGATCTGGTGATCGGTGAACCGGAAAAAACTCGCCATTCTTCATCGATCAAACAGCCATTCACCACAACTTGCGTAGTCGACACAAGTACATGCAGCGCGAGTCCTCTGTCCCCTCAGACACTGGTTGACTTATTTTGGTTGACACATGGTTCGATTTGGTTGGAGATGTCTATTCAGTGTGCCTGCAACTGAGCTAGTTGGATGGCTGAAACCACTGGGTGACTAAAAGGAAGTGTTCATACCAAATGGTTTGCATTTTTCTCAGGTAGCCGTAGTAATTTGTCACATTTTGCAACGCCACTTTGCCAGTTGTTTTTGCATTCGTTCAATAGTTCCGTTAGAACCTTGCCTCTCTGTACTAATGGGCGACACTATCTTCCATAGCTTTCTGTAACAACCTCGAGCGAATGCAATCAAGTTACAAGTTGGAATTTGGATAATCTATACGAACCCAAGCAAAGAAGTAATTTGCTGACAGATGGAGTAGTTCTACGATGCATTAAAATAACGCTGCTTTATCAATATTTTCCTGTCTGTCTATGCAAAAGTTCCGTGGGTGCAGTAGGGGTTGTGGAAAGCGTTGCGAACTCTCATCCAGAATGAACTTACTTACAAGGAACCGATACCACATTTAGTCCAACAGATGAGATATCCTAACCCTAGGTGCAATAATAAGCACTTAACTTAATGATAACAGATGTGCAAACCCCAGAGGCGGTCAATTCGGACCCAAGACTCGATGATGATGAGTCAGATAATAAGTGACAGTCGATCACGTCTGACAAACGGCTCGATCGAGCAAGCAGATGCACCAGAACCAGGGAGCGGATCGTAAAGGGATGGTCGTTACGGCGATCATTCCGAATCATTTTGGTGACACTCGGAAACGAGCAAACGATTCCAGACAGAATAGGGGGGTTGTGCAGGGCATGAACTTAGAAGACCCGAAATTTCAGCCAACTTGCGAAATCGCAGTGGATTCGCCTACATGACACAACAACGAGAAACCCATAAGCGCATGTCATTTTCGGGACAACACTGTACACCGGAACGGCGTGATTTAGAAAAGGTCAACTGTCCGGGTGAACTTGGTGAAGCGTGACGGGCTGATGGGCCGGTATTTCTATGCTTAAATGAATGCGGAAAAAGAAATGAGAAATACTGTGGTTTAAAGAAGAAGCTCAAGTAACTGAGACCGGATCGACAAAGCCTCTCAATTCACAAACTCGTAAAAAATTGAATGATGACAAAGAGTATTTATAATCCATTAACGTGCAGTCAGCTGCTCGTGACTGTTCCGGAGGAGCGAATTTCCACAGTGTCAAGTGATAGTAACATCTCCAGCCAAATTTGCTTCTTGGATCATCATGTTAGGCGTGTATCGTCTATGGCTTACTACCTGACCTGATTGGATCTGCTTCCTCACGTTCGTTTACATTTGTAGTGAATCACTGCGTAAGAGGAGTATTAGTCGTTCTTCATAAATTATATCCCACACTAAAATTGGAAGCAGGTCCACCATAGTCTGCCACCATTTTAAGTACTCTGTGTACATCTCGCCTTAAGATAGCTTTGGCCGTCCTTTCATTGACTGTGCTAACAGGCTCGTCAGCAATAATTTCACATTCCATAACTCTTCCAAGTGGCCAAAGTCTTACTTGTTCATGGTCTGATTTAGGGAGTGCAACGTAGCCGATCTTGTCATTTAAGCGGCTCACTTCCGGTTTGGAGCATCACTGTGCATTCTAGTGGTCACCGACGCCAGAAGGCTCACATTAACATCGTTATCTGTTTTCACCGTTTCTTGCAAACTCAGGGGAGACCTGAGACACTGTCGACTATTCCGTTAACAGCAGACCTTTTAGCGTCAGATCACCATTCCGAATGTCTCCCGACAGGGAAAATAACGGTCGATTGTTCAGTATCCTTTCGATCTTCATCAGCATAATGTTAGGTGAATCTTCCGTCGGTTGACTTTGATTATTCAGACCAAATAAAGTCCTGCTAACTGAACCAGTTATCTCCTTACAGATTACGTCTCGGTGAATAATATGGGGAGGGCTAAAGTGACACCGAATTTCTGGGTGAGGAATCAAAGATGGATTTTTGAGAGAAGTTTCATAGCTGCTGTAGCAAACGTCGACCCGTTATCGCTATGGATGTGTGCTGAGTAACCTCGACTAAACACAAATCTCATCGGAGCATTGATAAAAATATGTGCGGTTAAGTCATGTAACATTCGAGGTTTGCACGTTCGTTGTCATTGTGGTAGTTGCACAAAGGCTTTGGATATCTCATTTGCTGGGCCAGATGGAGCGTCCGTTCCCTACGAGTCACTCAATCTTGGACGACATTCCGCCACAGAATAACTAGCTAAAGACTTAAAATATCCTCTGAAAGTATTACCCGATATATGGATTTAAAGTTTACTCTTTGCAATGCTGCTTTTCTCGTATAAGGATTTTGATTTGCGAGCAGCCTGATTTCAGAGATAAATAAACAATTATATATATATATATAATGTCTTGCCAGAATTGAATCTGTAACATCAGGAGTGTGCATGGAAGCTCTTCGTCGAAGAGTCCACAGAAGAACCACAGCTGTGATTCGTTGATAATTCTTTGTCAGTTGGGCTGAGCCAACCTTAGAAACGAGAGCAGAATGCCCCAGAATATACATATGTATATATAGAAGCAGCCCGGGAGAACACGACCGGTTTCGCGGTTATTATCGAATGCCGAGAGTTTTCGGAGTGAATTAAAGAGTTCCAAATAATTAGACGTATTTTCTGCTAAGTGCCAGGTAGACCCTTGGAAAAATCACGCATTAATTAGTGTGTCAAAAAGTGCTACTGTATTTTGTTCGATTGAAAATAAATGCGCATTGATGGGTGTCCAACGTACCTTTTTTAATGTGCATTATTCAAATGGAAGAAAGAATTCAGTAAGTGACAAAATTATCGTCGCTGCAAGTGGTTTCTGCTTGATTCACCCTTTACTGAAAGCAGTCAAAAGTCGATATTGTTGTCTAAAATTTTTCTCAATGGGTGCACAAAATCCACAGTTGCTTTTTGCGCTTTTGATTATTATGCATAAATCCTGCTCATGGAGTATTCCATGGCGATCACTGTTGGAAAAAACAGGTAACCTATAAGTCTGATTCGTTCATTTTTATCAAATTCGCAAGTGTAGCGGCAGTTGTCGGTGACTTACTGTGCATGTCATTTCATGACTGATGCACTTCACAGTTTGTGGTTTTGAGACTGAGAAAGTCGCGTTGGGCAGGATTAAATATAGATCCGTTACCGCGTACACTTTCTGCGATGTTTGTAAACTCAAGTATGGCGATTTTGCAGACTGGAAATTCGATGGGAATTTTTGATCAATTTCCATCTACGTTTGTCAAGATTCCAGAATTCTGCCACACACCTAGAAGTTGCGAGAAAGTGGAGTTATTTGGCCGAATGCATATTCACCTTGAAGTTGTCGACAGTTTGTTGTGATCAGTTAGTGATCTGGCGGTCAATGTGCACTTCCGACTGAATTTCAGTGGTGTATCTTTATTTCTTTTCTCATTCATTCAACTACGGCTTATTTTTCCACGTATCTTTTGTCCACTGCGTCTATCCGCGTTTTCAGTGGGTATTTGTTGCCGCACTAAGAAACGGTATTCAGTACACTTATGCAGAACGAACGATCAGTGTAATACAAGATGTCATAGCTGGTGACCTCGGCTGTTGCACGACCGCAGTACCTCGACACACCTGTCAAGGCTTATGATTGACAAATTAAAAGCTTTACTAACTTCTTTGGGTGCATTAGATGCGTTCGTTGTGGCCTGCATATGGCTGAGAGAATGACGCTTCCCGTGATGGAAGCCCGGGGAGGAACAAATTTGGACACAGTGGGATGAAAATACGGGAACATACATCTTTCACTTTGATTTTGACAGACGTAGCTGCGAATAATTCGCCAGATTATATGTACCTAGGTACTCAGAACTGTTGAATGCATGGCCGAAAGACGACCATATGCGGCATTTTTGCTCCAGTCTCAATCAGGACTCTGAACTTGTTTATCACGTTCTAGAGTTATCGGGACAATCTTTACGATTTTCACCCTTAATACCGTCCCAGATCTTAATTACAGTAGTGGAAAGCTTTTGAGCATAGAAAATGTCTCCCATATATAAGCAGTTTATGTCTGAGTGATGCATTACCAGAGAGGTAATAGAGCTACCAATTTTGCTGCCATTCATTTCATTTCACGTAATTGCACGTCCGAAGTCGCTGACTTCTCATCCTGATCTGGCACCTAGACTTCTACTGATGTATGTTCATGAAACGATGTCACTGTATAGTCTGGTGGACCTGGTTTAAAATGACCAGTACCTCACACATTTATCGAAAGATGTGCAGGGATAATTTTCCTTATTTTCCTTTCGAATTACTCCTCTAAAAGAATCCCAGCCTATGGGACCGAAAAAATCTGCTCAACAGCTGTGTAAATGATCTCGAGTTTGGTGTAGTTGGTTTGATCCGCACTATGGAGGATTCCAAAGATGGCTTGTGAGTTCTCATGAACCATGTTCCACTGGGTAAACCTTGGTTATCCTACCAATTTTCTACTATGGAAAAAACCAGGTAGGATTATTAGCAACGAGAGGGGTCCCGCACTTATTGACAGTTTCCAGCCGGAAAGTGTATGTTTAAAATATTTCATTTTGATGGGCAACTAAATACGAATAGGTCGCAGTCTAAGAACTTACACATTTTTGACATCACTGATTTACTTTCGTGTTTACATAGCGTACTCAATCAAACAATTACTTTCAAATGTTTTTTTTCTTTTTTATAAACCGCCTTAACCTTACCGTACTAGTTTTACGTTTGTTTCTAAAAATAGTGATCGGAACAGTTTTCCCCGGACCCCTTCATTTTCACTAACCATTACCAATATCTAGGGGGACAATTCTACGCAAATGCGAACGCCACCCATATGTTGTTCTCAGTATTTGATTTTGACATAATATATTCAGTAGGCATCGTTTTCAAGAATTCTTGGGTGTGTGGTTCGTTCTATTGTTGAAGTTATCTTTTGGTGTCACCGCTTGCATGTTGTTTTACTTATCCTCGCTGACATTTGTACAGAATGTGCGTTCTCAGGGTAGCTGATATCGACGACATAACCAAAAAAATTTTACAAGATATCCGACTTTGCACATTTTGTGAGAAAAATTCTTAGTTCATGGTAAACAAAAATTGTTTCGTTAACAATACGTGCTTCCGGTTTCCTAGAAACAAGGCTTTTGGGATTACTGTCCTCCATTAAAACTCAGGAAAGCCATGCCAAAGTTATCCCCGGATTATTTTTTCCGACGTACCACGCAGGTATGTCATAGTTATCATCACGTGCTTTTAGGCCAGTTCGGAGGCACTACGGTCTTTGAAGATCAAATAATAACAGAGTAGGCAGACAAAAGGAAATAATGGGCAGTTCTCAAAACTGTGTGCAGTTATTCAATTTCGAATATTGTAGTCCCCGTTGAATTTTTGTCGGACGAATAGTCCCCAAACAAAGCTTGAGGCCAATAAGCCCAATATATTACCACGGTCCTCGTTACGAACACTCATATTGGGATGCAGTGAAGACACAAAAATAATTTGCGTACTCTTATATAAATTTGAATACATATTATTTGCCATCAAAACTATGGGCTAGACAGAGCAAAGGAGATAAAAAGGTTTTGGCTTCAAAACACAACGCAAATCTTCCATTCCATCTACAGGCCGTCTGCTACCAATCGGAGCCTAAGAATCTTCCATGAAATCAACATCACTATGGCGTTCGTCAGCCTGCTTACTCCATTTTAGTCATCGCGATTGACTCTCGCTGAGGTACAGGAACACAGACCCCAGACATATATTCCGGGAAATATGTGAAAATTATTCTCCTACCGCAACCAATTTCATGAAAAGTTTTAATTGATATATTGGTCGTTCACAAATGAATTTGGTGCCCTACTTGAATCAAGTACTCAGTGGGTTTTCGTTAAATGATCTTAAGCGTATTTTCAGTGCATTATAAATCATGTTGGATTCCAGGATTGCCTTATGAAGAGCGTGCATTGATTCTTTGACTTCTTTAGAATAATCAGTGATTCATCCGATGGCGGAAACAGTTACAAGTATTAACAGTTTCAAAGGATTAAACGACACTGATGACACTCTGCATATACCAAAACCGTTCGACATTGCCATTTTACTTTCAACACCAATTTTGGGTCACCACACTATGACAGCACTACCCCGAGACTTTCAGGATCCAGCAAAAGAATGGTGTCAGCGATGTTGGATGATGAGACGACAGCTGGTTGCCACCGAATATGTGGCCACCAGAGAAAATTGGCTTTCAGCTACAGACTGGTGACAGCAGTCAAAGGGCATTCCGGGCAGTTGATATTTCAGTGTCTGACAGATGACTTAAAACATGATACTATATGCAAAACAAACCTACGCAGCTGATGGACAGACACACGTTTAAACGGGTCCATAGCCCCAACTAGCTCGCCCTATCATCTGTTTAAGTATGCTGATGACGTTGCCCTCCCTCAAGCCGTCCCGAACAAAGATGGTTTTTAAAGATTTTCCAACATCTTATCTCCTGTCAACAATTTCTTTGCACGAGGTGGTTTAAACTTCAACACATCTAAA
The DNA here is from genome assembly GCA_008360955.1 of Fasciolopsis buskii. Lineage (NCBI taxonomy): Eukaryota > Metazoa > Platyhelminthes > Trematoda > Plagiorchiida > Fasciolidae > Fasciolopsis > Fasciolopsis buskii. The sequence goes on from LUCM01006803.1 coordinate 210,355, forward strand.
TATTTCGAATGTCTTTTCTCTTTCTCGGTCAGCCTACCCATCCAGAACGTCTTCCACTAACTCAAAAACGCTTACCAGGGTTGATTCTGTGAAATACTTAGAAGTCACTATTGATAAAAATCTGAAGTGGACTGCTCACATTTCTACCCGTGCGAAAATTGTCCGGCGGCCGTCACTTCAAATCAGGAATCTTTGATACTACAAGGCGAATCAAAACACCATCTTCCGATTTGTACACCAATATGTTCTTTACTGTTCTCCAATTATCTATCCAAATTTACTTAAAAAACCCTAAAATTCTTTGCCGGGGACTGTCAATTATTAGCCGTGTCCTTCCTACCACTAACTGAATTTTCCCTTAATCTATGTGGTCAACACTTATCAGCGTATGAGAAATTTGCTCACAAAATTCCTTCTGATCTCACGTGTCCTCTTCACAACGATCTTTCAAAGTGTCGCTCTCATATTTCTACACGATCCGCTTTTCTTTCCATATACTCTTGAATCAACATCTACAGGATATCCACTGTTCCGTATTTAGCTCGAACTTCGACTACTCGTGACAGAGTTTCAGCCGAATTACTGGGCAACCTATCAAAAGGTGCTATGATTATTCTTCGAGGAGTTTATATATTTTTCACTAGGTGATGATTATACTTTTATTTTATTTATATATTTCTTCCATTTTGTATTTGCCCTCACAATTTTTTGCTGAAACGTGACGTTATTCGCTGTACGCAAACATCTTTACAATACAATACAGTAGTCCACGTGATCGTGGAGTGAGCAGCAGAAACGGCCAGCATACACAGAGAACTCTACCCCACCCTGATATCCGTTTTTTCGAACATTATATAAATCAGAGTTTTAATACACATGACGGGCACAGTGTCTGTTGCCCCCCCTCTCCGTAAAACTGTGAGTATTGTAATCAAGTCCATCTCAGTTTTTCCTGCCGCAAACCGGCAACAACATGGTTGTTTTAAAGTGATAAGGGTTGAAAGCGGGTTTAACTCATATAATGCTGTGCAGTTTGCAACACGGTCATTTGCAGCATGTGATCGCTTTGGCAATATTGGTCGGCCAAATAGTTTATAGAACTAGGTTCTGTTTCAAACCCGGCTCATCATTTTCACTTTTGCAGATACGGTCACAGTAGGATGCCACACACAAGGTAAGAAAAGGACATTGAAGCTTTGCATAATGGGAAAATATTTACCCTCTGTAGTGCCGCTAAACTGGTATGGCGGCAGTACTGTGCAATTTCAAGCTAGCAGTAAATTTGGTTACAATATGGAACTTCTCACTACTTGGGCAAGTTTATCTAAGCCTTGAAGCAACCCCAGAGGCTGCCTCATGGCGCTGTCCCAATATTTTGCCCTAGTGTTTGGACTAGACCCAAGTTTGCCACATCGGGCAAACTGCTTGAACCGATTTGCATTCTGGGTGCATGCCAATGTTCAATTTTTCGCGTTACCCTATTCGAACTTCAAATGGTTGGCACAAGTTTAGTCTTATCCTCGACCATAGATCTGAAGAACTCTTTTTTACACTCTGAAGAGGTGCCCGTTCGGCAAAAGTCTGTTATTGGCCTTCGAAGGGCAGTCTCTTCCTTGGCCACGGGCATTAGTGAATCTCAGACTGAGTTCCTTTAGTGACCAAATTAGATCAGGATGCAACCAAACATCTCTAAAAACCCTAAATTTCTTGGCGAATCCCAATTATTGTTAGTGTACTTTATGTTTAAAATCAACTCTTTATGTTTATTTATGAAAAAATGCACAGAAATTTATCCTTAATGTGGAGGTTCGATTGCTCAGCTTACAAATGGCTGGAGCTATGAACCAATGGGGTTCCCCAGGTCCATAGGCTTTCCAAAAAAGTGGCCTTAATTGATTAATTATTTCCGAGGGAAAACATATACAAATTTTGAGACTGCATTCTCTAACAGTCTACTAAAATGGATGTTCTAGAAACTTTAATTGTTATGTTTATTCAGTTGTGGTTGGGAGATTCCGTCGGTAACACACACAGACGTTCACAGTTCCAAGCAATCAGTAATTCTGAGAAATTTAACTTCAAATTTTTGGTACAATACAGTTCTTGAAAGAGGGAAAATAGCGATAGCCGAAATGGAATTGAATAACTTGTTAGGCTTTCTACCCCAGAAAAGGGTAAAAATATATTGCAGTTCTTATTTTCCTGATTTAGTTTAAGTGAAGGGATAGGATGCATACAAGCAGCAGCCGCTGACTATACGTTAATCAGCACGATTTATCCTTGGTACGGGTAACCTGTTAACTCAGCTTCTATTGTTCAAATAATCTTGCGTTGACCGACCACCGGAGCTATGAAAGTCAGTGTGATTCCAAAATCTTGTGTCAGACTACCGCAAAGCCTGCAGCCTAGCAAGCATTTCTGATGTTATAGTATGGTTCACTCGTAAATTTCTCAAGTACTGTTGCTTAACTTTGGAACGTTTTTAGCTTAGTCGACCAATTATTGTCTGCGGTCGGTGATTAAGTTTTAGTGCGACCGTCTCACTGCAGTAGGACATGAAGTTCGCCTAATTCTTTTTCTTTGGAAGTAAAAGGCTAGGGACCACGCCATTTGCGAGTCTCAACACAGATGCATCTCATAGGCTACCGCTCCCTTATCCTTTTCCGCCTCACTACGTGCTCGTAGAGACTTCGCTTTTCTTTTCCATTACAACAGATGGGTATGGATCCCAAAAGGTAGTTGCAAGTTTCGACGGATGAAGATCGTTAAATTCTGTCATTCGAAGTGTAACCCGGTGGCAATCAGATAACTAAATTAACGCTTCCGCCGTTGGCCTTTTATGGGCTCATAGAATTTCTCAATTGCAAATTGAGTCTTCATGTAGTCCCCACTAGCCAAAGGTATACAGTTTATGGTTATTTTACGAGCTCTGTCAACGAGTTTTTGCAGCGTAATGCCTCAGTTTCATAGTCTCAGTGGCTACGAATGAAACGATTGCAGCTCTACTATATTCTGACCTCGGAACGACAAGAGAAATATTTAGGTAGGCATTTCGCAAATTTTTATTCATTATTGCGGATCATTCGGGTCATACTAAGTAGTCTCAACATCCATCAGAGTTTGAATGATGCACCAAAAAGAGGTTTATGGTAAACGCCGATCACTTTGAAGCCCATTCAAGACAGTCGAAGTTTATAATGTTTCACTCGAGCCCTCATGGACAGCCAGATTCCGGAGTAGAGATTCAAGTACATTAGCAAGAACGAAAAGCATGGTATCACAGTCCAACCATGTGGATGCTTGACTACACCGAACAGCGGCCCCGAAGGAGAGTTCTCAGAAGCCGAGCCAACTGGGGCCAGCCAAGTTTCCGTGGGAGACATTGTAATTTAGTATGATCTAACACGAACGATGCTACGTCATTGTCCCTGTTCTCAAGACTTAGGACTCTGATAATCAAGATTTTGGTCCACCCTGAAGTCTTATTAGTCACAAGCTCACCGGTTTCTGGACCCCTCTCCGGATCTGTTAAATTTGGTTTTTCCCCCAGTGTGGGAGAAATATCGGCCACATGCTTCAGTTAACATGCGCTTGCATCTTCTGTTGTGTCAACAGCATTTTATACCATTTCAAACGGGGTCTCCGATGTACCACACCAGAGTCCTGCATAAGCAAGTTTAACATGGAAAAGCAGCAGGTATGAAAACAGCAGGCAACCTAGATATGTTCACCTTACTGCGAATGTAATGCTGAATGTATGTTCAGACAACTGTGGGCGGTAGGGTACTGTGAAAGCAAAGATGCTGTCCAAGCGGCACAATATCTTTCAAATTGCCTCCAAATATTCATCATATTGACGCTTCCTATTCCTTTGCATGACGTGCTAAAACCGGACGTGTTTCATCAATGTAGATGTTTATGTGCAAGTACTTCCGTGACATTGATTGTCTAATGGGTGTTATGTATTTTTTGAAAAACCGTTCGATACGACCTTTTGTCTTGTAGGCAGCTTTAGTCCCATCTTCACTCACTTTACTAGGTCTTTTTTCCAAAACTGAATGTAACGAAATATATGTTGTAGTCATGCGGTAATTTCTTTGAGGTTTTTATTTGTCAACTTTTGTTTAAATGATGCGCTTTTGCAAACACTTACCGCGATCTGCCTGCAAACTCGACCGGAGGTAGGTATTTCGGGCATGCGGCTTAACAGTGTGTTGCACGCATCATTCATAGAGTTCAGCTCGTGCAATATTTTACACGCATATGTTATTTTTACCCTAGAATGTCTCTAATGCCGCCCTGGGGGAGAATTTGGGATTAGCCAATAACTATGCCATGGAGAAGGAGATAAAACTTACTCAACTGTTTTTTCTTCATTTCCCTGCGGCCCAGTCATGTATGGTTGAACATGGTGTTAATAAGTGTATGACAAGTCTGTGTAGCGATATCATTCACGACTGTGTATCTGGTAGATCTCTTTGCTAGTCCAAATCCTGCTTCAAATCTTCGGGATAAATCTGTTGACACACTTAGTATTTTTAGTGCATCCGGCAATCAGGAAAGTTATAGACCAAATTTTGGTGATAATTTCACAAGATTTATAATGTGGTTTCACAAAACACCATTTCGGTTTCTGCTGGGGATTTCGACTGTTCCTATAGGGTAAAATTCCCTACTCTTTACCTGAAACGACTAGTTCCACTAGCACTGAACATGTTGAATTACTAACTGTTAAGCAGTGGTCACAGAGAAAATTCTTGTTTGAATTATACTATGGCAACAGATTGATTGCGGTTAAAAACCCTATTTATTTACCGGCCAGTTTCCAAGGTTGTCGTCATAGCCCATAGCGCTTACAGCTGCAGTCCGCATGCAGCTTTCTCTAGCCAATTTGCAGGTCATGTTAGAAGAATCCACACGAGTACTAACTGATTTGCCGATTGATCGAGGCACAATTTTTTGCATGCCTCGACGGACATCTAAACGCGTATTTCGAATTTGGGTGTATGTTTGTCAAGATTTCGAAGTTCTCTCCAGACTATTTTTGAATTTTGCACTAGTAAGCCGAACAAATGCCTGGAAGTCCGGCTGCACATTATATTAATATTCCGCGGATCTTCCAGAGAGTTGTCGCCTGTTATCGGTCGAATGGTGGAACGAAAGTTTCACATATTCCTCGTTGATGTTTACTCTGACATGATTTGGTGACGTCCACGTCCTCCTTGGTGATTTAGTGATGGAATCGAAGACTATCCTAGTAGAAATACTTTTTATGCAGCACCACACGGTTGCGTGACTTGGTGGGAATTAATTTAGACTTTGGCGGCAAATCCGTCTTTTGCTACACATGTTTCTCTTTGTGATATTTCTGGAGGGCAATAAGTGCGCCGTTTTGCACCATCTTCGATGGCGTCTAGCGTTACGTTAGGTTAGCCACATGATGAAGTAGGGTCTTCCAGCTCCATATAACTGCTTGTTGCAGAAAGTGCAAATGCACAAATCTCGGTATGTGCATCTTTATTCGGTTTAACGATCAGACGATTATCGGAAGGAACTGGAGTTACAACGAAATTCAAAAGGTGCAATGGAACTATTATCAATGGATGCAACATTTGTCATGGTTCCTCAGAGGAATTGTCAAGGACAATTTCCGTTAGGATGAAATATTCTTTTCTTTAGAAAACTCGTTCTCAAGTCGTAGTCTGTAAATGATGAGGAGATCAATTAGCAATCAAGAAGGACGGAACACAGATGAGTCATACCTCAACCTGTTTTGTTAATCTATTCCACGTCCGCAAAACAGGGAAGAATGGTCACAAAGTAAGAATGCATCCTGATGTTTTATATTTTCGGTAACTTTTCCAGGTCTCCAACAACCTCACGGAATTAATAGGCACCGGGCGCCCGTTCCATGATTGTACACTTGGGACTCTCACAATTTGAGTATCAAATGATAATATTTAGGTCGCCCTTGCCCAGCACATTCATGCCATTCATAAAACGCTCGACGCTTAAAGCGTCTATTTCAACACACTCGTGGGCCCGGTATATCTAGCTAAAAAATAAATCTCGTTACTGGATCTGTACATAAGAGTTTTCAGACATAAAGCAGTTGTGGACATGGGAAAGAATATCGCTGCAATCAGATTCAGCGTACTAGGGGATACCATGGCCAAACATATTAGTGATACAGAAAGTGAGAAAGCAAAATGGACTGTCTAGACCTCCCCAAAATTCGACTTTTGAAAAATTACCAATAGCAGTGGGAGATCCCCGTTATTAGGTTGGCGAATTTTAAAATTTAAATAAGAAACTGGAAACTGATTCCGGCTATGAAAAAGTGGTAAGTACATAATAAAATGTATCTCCTATTTTAGTTGCAGTTCTTGCTTAAGGTTCCCATAGAGGTTACCAGAGAGTGCGCCGAAAACGTGCTCAGACTAATAACGACCGTAAATTCCTCGCTCAGTTTGAATGAAAAAAGGTACGATAAAATTTCTCTTCAAAGCGGATAATACTGCACCGTCATCACTGGTAAGTTAGCGTAAATAATGTTGTCTCATATTTCGTTTGCCGGAAAAACTTCCCGCACAACATACAACGCATTGAGATGAAATTAATGCACTGTATAGGATCTACTAAACCTAACAGAATGCCATACTTCCCAAAGAGCTTGAACTTGGTAGGCGACAACGAAAACGAAGTCAGTCCTGCCGCAGGCCTGCCCAATATGTCGCAAAAACTGTCTACCTAAATAATGCACCAATTTGTACTAACTTTATTCTAACGGGTTATTTCCTGGAGTTTTCACTTCCCTGGCATTATCCAAATAGAAAATGTTATGTCATTAAAATTGCAATTCATTCACGTCATATTACTATTCAAATTTTAATGGACTGGGGGAGAAACTATGATGCGCCTCTTATTTTTTACAGAAAAACAAGGATTCAAAAAACGTGTTTTGATCCGCATATGTGAAAATTAAATTGTATATAATCGAGAATTATATAGTTACTTAATATTGCAATTTTTTATTCATTTTCCTAAAGGAAAAACATTGGAGGAATTTCCTGTGTTTCTGAAGTATTCTCGTCGTACATTTTCCTGTGGTTTATTGTGATAGTCGGCATGCCGTAAACATATTTGTCATTTAAACATTTGCGGATGGGACTTAGGGAAGCAGCACAGTTGTAATTAGGGGCAGTGCACAGTACGGGAAATAATCTCAATTATTTGAGTTAAAATTGAATTAGAGCTACCAGTCATGTGTAAGGTGAAACCTCATGTCGAACAACTTTTCGAATAAGGTATACAACACCCTGCAAACTAGTGCTAACTGTATCGCGATAACTGATAGTGACATCGAACCGGTGCGTCGCAGTTCCAGTTCCGGTTCTAGTTAGATTACAGGACTATAACGCGAGGTGCCTGATTGCCCAGGTTCTTGCACCGAGAGCCCCTTGGATCTGACGGTGCTTCGAAAACAGGTGAGTGCAAGACTTTCTTCAGTTCCTACTAGGGAGGAATTAATTATTGAAATGCTTTCCTCTCGACCATCTCCTCGACCCCAAAATTCACACACTGGGTTTTTCAAACGCAGATAGCCATGCATTGCCTAGTCTCCCTTTGAATTCGCAAGCTGACCCCACCTCGACCACTTCTTCCGGGATCTTATTCCAGCCATTCATCACTGGTGTTGCAAACGATTTGCTCCCCAACCCGGTGGTTACGTGTTCACGCAAAATCGTCTTCCCGTTACCTCTTGGTTTCCCATTCCCCCTTATCTGGAGTAGGGCTCCGCGGTGACCCCGTTTCTCGGCCAGACCCTTAATGATCTTGAAGGTCTGTATTGAGTCACCCCTTTCTTTACGTCTTTCCAGGGAGTATAAGCCAAGCGCCCCCAGCCCATGCTCATCCCATATGTCTCAAATGCACAAACCGCCGTGAAAGAACACGCTGAACCTGCTCCAGCATTTTGCTATCTCTTACCAAATATGGCTTCCATGCCTGGACACAGTTTTCCAAGTGCGGTCAGACAAATGCCTTGAACAGTGGCAGAAGGTCATTAAGCTTCCTGGATCTTACGGTCCTCTTAAATTGGTGTAGGGCATGTCACGCATTTTGGCTATCTTCTAACATTGCAGACTAGGTTTAAAGTCTGCACTCACGACCATTCCGAAGTCTCTTTCTTGCTGAGTCTGCTTCATTGCGCCTTGATTCCCAGGGGCATTTGCTTCTTCGTTCATGAGCCGCTGACATTTGCCCAAGTTCAAAGGAAGATCCTGGCTGCCCGACCACTGGTAGACCTTATCCAGTTCCCTCTGGATAGCCTCACTATTTGCTATCCCTAATAGTTTGATGTCGTCAGCAAACTTGAGACCGGGATGTCCCAACCCACTGGCTATGTCGCTGAAACATATTAGGAAGAGCAGTGGTCCTAAGACGGACCCCTGAGGCATCCCGCTGTATTGCTATCCTCTGCCCGATAGACGTTCCTCGACTCTCGCACTGAGAGATCTGCCCTACAGACTTCGTGCTATCCAGTTACTCACCTTAGCATCCACTCCGAAAGCCTCCACCTTCCGGTCGATAACCCTGGGGTTCACAAAACCAATGGCCCTCTGAAAGTCCAGATAGCAGACTCCTACTCTTTTCCCCCCTGTCAATCCCACCTGTTGATCCGTCCAGAAAATCTCTCAACTTGGTCAGATAGGAATGTTTGTGGCAAAAACCTTGTTGATCTGCCTCCTTAATTTCCCGCTCTCTAGGTGATTTACTATAATTTCGCGGATGACCCTATCAAGAGTTTTAGACATGATGGAATTCAAGCTCACGGGTGTATAGCTACTATCGTTGTCCCAGTCCCCGCCTTTATGCACCAGTATGACGGCCGACGTCAACCAGTCTGCGGGGGCCCCCCTTGTCCAGCAAAGCGTTGGAGAGCTAGGTGCGAGGTTTCACCAGGACCTCCGCCAGCGGCTTTACTATCGCTGGGTGGATCCCATCAAGCCCCGCTGCTTTTGATGCGTCCAATTTTATTAGACTGTCCCACACTTCCTCTTGCGTGATCGCTCCGTCCGGCATCTCCACTAAGCTGGTGACCGGGTCCAGTGTTAGTCCCTGTGTCCCTTGATCCCGTCTGTATACCGCCTGGAAAAATTATAACAGCAATCGGCTTTCTCCTGACTGTCGGCTGACCCAAACTCCTGGTGGTTTTTACTCCACCTACGGCATTTCGCAAAGCAGCCTCGGACTGCACGTAGTTGTAATGAGCTTTGGGGTTTCTTTCAGCGATCCCAGCGATTCGCTCCTCCTAGGCAGTTTGGCACTGTCGTTAGATGCCAGACATTCCCTTTCTCTTTGCTAAATACCTTAGGAAATCTCGGTAGTCCTATGTGTTCTTATACCTCATGAAAGCCCTGTTTCTGCATTCTGGCTCTCGTGATCATACTCTTCCACCATGGTGGTAGCCCCTTTCGCTTGATTCTGGGGGGGTGCAACCAAGTCTGTTATTGCTAACAGGTTGCCCTTAATTGTCTCCCACTGACCATCCGCGAACTTGCTACCTCTCTCTACTTCCCACCGAGTTTGGAGACCCAGGTCCGGCCGCCTAATTTTATCCATTTCTGAGAAGTTCTTGCCATATATATCGGAGGCCACCAGTCTCTGCAGGCTCAGTCGCATATGGATCACGGCGGTCACTCATACCGATTGGATCCACCAAATTAAGGCTTCCTATATTATTCGGTGTTCGCCGCAGCAACAAGTCAAGGGTTCAAGATATTTGCCCGAATCTTCATCTGGTAGATTTGATAACTTATTGAACCATCCCAATATCGTGCACGAACTGCAAGAGTTGATGCCCAAAGGTATCTTCCGCAGCTGCCTCTTAAGCCCAGTCACTCTCAGGGGTGTTGAAGTCTCTCAGTATGAGAAGCTTCCCCGCAGACCCTGCAACCACTCTGAGAAAGGGAAATGATTCCCCATCCTCTACTTGCTTCGGCCCCGGGCTCTGGTACAAACCTACAACTGAGATCCTCGAGCCATCAGTGGCGATGATTACTTCCAGGATCTGTATATTTGAGATATGCAGCTTGTGGCCTTCCTGCTTCTTGTACTTTTCAGCCACTGGTATCATTGTCCCGCCCCCTATTCTCCCATCCACTCTATCCATTCTAAAGAAAGAATAATCCCGCTCCAATAAATTATTATCACACTCCTCCGGCTGCAACCAGGCCTCAGTGACAACCACCACATCCGCATCCAGAGTCCTGAATTGTAGCCCTGGCCACTTATTACCTACACTTGCAGTGTTTGTGTAGGCCACCTTTGTAAACCCTGCCCTCTGCCCTTTCGGCCGCTGAACGGACGGGTTGCCGCATCCTCGGGATTTACTCCCGAGGCCCTCGCTCGTTTCTTTGCATGATGATCGAGATCTCCATCCTCACCCCTGCGCCCTCAGCCTCATTATTTTGGCTCTCTCGGCGTATGGCAGTCGTAGGTGTCGGGTCCAGGCTTAGTGGCCCAAGGTTCGCCCGCTTAATACGTTCGCCCGCCTAATACTTTTCGCCCGCCTAATACGTTCGCCTCCAGCCCTGTTGCACGGAGTGGCATTCAGTTACCCTCCTTCACCCAACTTTTGGATTCTCAGTTTGGGGAATTGCTGCCGCGCTTTATTGAATCCTGCCCCATTTGCTTCCTTAGCCTTGATCTTGTTTAAGGCAGTATAATCCGGAACTACGGTAGTCAATCCCCCTGGTGCTTGCTTTGATTCTATTGGCTGACGCCAAGAACCTGTCCCTATGCCGTGGATTGGCGAATTCCACCAGCGTTGGTCGTGCGTTCCGGCATCCAGAATCACTGACCCCCTGCCATCTCCCGAGGCGAATTACTGTCTTGATAGCAACATGTTCCGGTATTTTTGCCGTTCGGATCAGGTTTACTACATGATGTCACTCATTCCCTATGCTTCCCCCCTTCGTAAAGAGCTTCGGGATCCCGTGGCTAACAACATTTCGATTTCTATCCAACGCGTGTTCGCTGGATTTTTGTATTTTATGGAGATTGCGGTTCATCTGGTGCGGGGCTTGCCCTGCATCCTTCAGCCTTGCACTTATTTCCGAGCATCTTGCGGCCGGGTCGATGACCTCTGCCACTTCTTGGGTTCCTATGCTCGCGTGCCTGCGCCCTCTTCATGGGCACCTTTTTGCCCCCTGTTCTTCTGGCTTGCCTCTTTCTCTTGCTCCTGATCCCCACTGAGGTAGTGCTTTTTCTTTTCTTTACCGCCAGCCACATTTGCCAAGGGTTTGATGACCGGTCAGCTGAGCCTACGCTAGTAGTCTCTTTCATTACTGCCGGTGCCGGGTTCTCTTCCTCTCGGCTCTCCTTACCCGCTGCAGCCTCCAGTAAACCATTAATGGCAGTGTCACCCTGCTGGGCGCTCTCCTTGGTATCTGCCTTCGGAAGGTTTGCCATTGGCCTAACTGGGCGTTCGCTAGGACGGCCCTTCGCATGAGCCTTTTGCAAGCTGGGCAAACCCAGCTCGCTTCTCGTACTGATGGCAGAGCTCGTTAAACTCAGTTTGGCATGTGCGGGCAAAACCTTGGCTTCCGGCCAATCTAGCATCCTGCATGTTGTGTTGTCGGCCGCTGTCCATAGCTTACAACACTGCACATGTTCTTTTGTCTCTGAAAAGTAAAGCGTCAATTGCTGCATCAGATCCAGCAAGTATTTCCTGTGCTCACAACACAGATTAGCTTTTCCAGCTCTGGATTTGCCGCCACCCAGCGTGCATCAAGAGCTTCTTTTTGTTATTATTCAGAGGTTCTTACAATTGATTCATCAGTGGAATCCACCACTGGTATAGAACCCTGCTCTCGTTTGAATCCCTGTATTTTTGCGGGTTGAACTATGTAATTTCTCGCATAATATAAAGGCAGCGGATTCCTCATTTTTCATGCATAAAAGACCCTCTACTATTCTGAAAGTCCCAGTTAGATTAACTTGCGTGTGTCGTTGTTGGAGAGAGAAAATGATAAGTTCACAACGTCTGTCGTCATAGCGTTAGTACCCTGAGACAGCCATAAACGTGGTGGTCAGTTTCTGCAGCTTTTCTGGGCAACTTAACTCTATTTTTGGGTTTGCGGCCCAGGCTTGAACACAACTTCAGGCGCTGCCTTATGACATTCACATACAGAATCGAAACGCTTTGAGTTCCCAACAAGATATGATTGCCACGGATCTGAGATTTTCTTCTTTGCTTTTAGTTTTGCGCTTCCTTATTGTCTGAAGGCGTTACCCGGGTCTTCGGCTTAAAAATTATCGATGAAATGACCCGTTTTACTCTATATTTGCTTTCACTAAGAGGTCAGGCACAGACACCTGTCAAGTGACCAGCATTTAAATGCCTCTGCGTCCTGCTCTAGGTTTACACCCGCAACTTCTACAAAAGGGAAAGGCGAGTGAATTTTTGTGATAATACACAGAACTCTTACAATGAACCAGAATACTCTACTTTTGAAAACCCACGTCAGGCCCAATCTAATGCATTGCTTCCTTGTCTGTTCCAGCCTGGGAAAGCGCAACAGAGTGGCAATGGAAAATGTCCAGCGCGCCTTCGTTAAGCGGCTAGTTGGCTTACTGTAAAACTTGAATAAACTGATCGCTGTGAGCTTCTGAAATTAAATCTCATAGAAATGTGATTCTTGACAGCAAACTTGATGTTCGTCAGCGATATCACTCCAAACAACAGCTGTTATTTCGTTAATAAAAGGCAAAAGCTAAAAGGTTCCAAAGTAAGGAACAGAGGAAATTATAGGAGGAGAGGCATGGAGAACAGGAAAAGATTCAGAAATAGCAGAAGTAATGGACCAGTGGTGCAAAATAAGACTTGTGGGATGCCGTCGGGCCCCGGCCTGTGGTATGGGCTGGCACATTTCATTAATGTCATGATGGCAGCAGAGTCAAATGAAGCAATGGTTAACCTAACCTAAGTCAGCATGGGACGGACTTGAGAATGTAGCAGATTGTCATCGGTGATTGCAGAAAAGAATTATTTACTGAATGCTTCCGGGGTATCTGCAATGAGCCATATCCGTAATGTGTTGAATATGATAAAGTTCCAAAGGGCCAACGAGTTAGGCTGCGAACGAGCTGTAAAAATGTGAGAAGTCTTCCGAATTGATCTAGGCCATCCAATAGCTGAGATTTTATGCATTTTGAACTGCACATCATACTCGATTCAAAACCCCTGTTGCATGTGGTTAGCTTGTGTTAAAAGCGGGAAGTCTACCGTTCCGTCAACGAATTTCTGGGTCCTCAAAGGTGTCATCGGGAGGTGACAGAGCTTACTAGGCTTACTGTGTTTATGTTGAGCATTCGAAATAGATAGACGATTATTGTTAAAACAGTTTTGCGTGTGTTATCTGCGGAATTCTGCGAATCAGGTAATAAAACGAACCTGGACCAATGAAAGGTTTGCAGAGCATCGGGGATTTCAAACCATCGCGTCCACAAATGTGAAGAGGAGTTTGGTCGATACACAGGAAAACAGAGTTTTCTCGCGGAGAGGGAGGCTACACTTTTCTATCTTGTGGTTACTGCTGGGGTGGGTTTTAATAATGAAACCTCAGCATTAGGAGTGCTATGCTTACAAACAAGAGTTACGATATTATGAGGCCATTTGGGCACGATTACATGCTGAGTCCATCCTTCAGCGTGCATTTCAAGAACAAAGCCGAATTGGGTTAATGAGACGGGTATATAGGACCAACAAATTCAGGATGCATCGAAGTTACGTGCAGTTACCTTGCGGCTGGAGGAGAGGATAGAAAGATAAAAGAAAGCCTAGGGGTACAAGGGACATCAAAATCATTCGCGTTTGGTTGAGGTTATATACAATCTACGTGGACTGAGAGCTCGGGTAGTTACATGTAAAGCCACAGGGTTCCAGGAATAGAATAAAGCAGCGGATGTTAGAGGATGGAAGCGGTGTACGGTGGCTTTTTAGGGGAAGCAATAAAATCTGCGATTCCTTGCACTGAATTTTAGGAACAGTGACTGCGCCTATTGGACTTTTCAAATTATTGAGAAGGCCCTTCAGGCTCAGGAACTTGGCTCGAACCGTACGAAGTTACATGCATGAAGCCGCAACTGGATTAGAGAATATATGTATACCTGGAAGATATCTTAGTTACAAGCCACTCGGAGGAGCAACATCCAGATCACATGCGCACTCTTTTCGATCGACTTAACAAACATGGCGTAACGACTGACACTTCGAAATGTTAGCTTGCAAAGTCCGGCGTCACATTCTGAGGGCATATTGCCTTGTCTTCAGGCACAGCTCAATTGCCAGATAAGGTCGCTGCTATTCAGAACTACCCATAGCTACCTCTTTATTGACAATAAAGACAGTCGGTTTGTCGACCTGGTTAACTTCTATTCTCTTTTCGTCCATAATTCCGCGGAAAACATCGCTCCCATACGGGCCTATTGCGAGGAGTTAAACGTAAGTATTCGTTTCCTGAGGCTGCAAAACAGGCGTCTGCTTCCATTAAACATGTTGTCACCAAAATACCGCCGCTTACAGATCCCGACCCATCAACATTCATATCTCTGACAACCACCGCTTCAAACACTGCGGTCTGAGACGTCCTTCAACAGTACACTGATGGTTCTTGAAAACCTTCGGCATTTTTTCTAGGCAGCTCCAGCGAGCAGAGTCTGGACACGGTTCGCTTGGCAAGGAGTTGTTCAGCGCACAAACATGGAGCTGGTTGATGGATTCTGACATCGACCGACGGTTACACCCATCACAGCGTCACAGAATGTAATCCTTTGTGACTTATCACTCTTTTGTCTCAAAATATCCTTTATGCACTGGCATATATGTCTTTACCTTGTCCCAATTCATTTCTCACTCCGCAGCTTCTCACGATTTTCGCTCGTATTGAATTATAGGGTGACTTCAAGGTAAAAACCAACGCTTACGGCATCGGTGCGTACGTTTTCTATGATGCATTCACATCCTCCGCACCGTTTCAAATCCGAGATACTCCTTCTAGTGTTTTGGCATCCTTTGTGTAAATTTACCGGAGGCTTTCTGAGTCGCATAGCCGTTACATCACTAGAATTCTTTACAAAATATCCAAGTGTTTTCAATGTTACATATGTGCTGAACAAATTCAAGGATGAAAACTTGGTTTTATTAACAAACATCTAGTCGTTTTCGTCACTGAATTCTGTCCTCCAAACACTTACTTTTAGATCAAACAGCATTTGTACGTTCTTATTTTTTCAGGTCAAATATAACTGACCGCTTTGGCGAAGGCGATTTAGGCTAACTTGAGCGCGCCTTCTCCAGAGATCCTTTAATTCTTCTTAAATTGGTCATCATGCATGAACCGGCTTGCACGTCAGTTGCGTCTGCCGTCTACGTGGCTCAAATAAACGGGGCCTGCTATTTCCCATTTGCGCATTTGAATAACCTTTGCATCGCCCCTTTAATTTCGTGACGACTGCTGTAATTTTTATTGGTCGTGAAATATGCTGGTCTCAATTTTCGATCCCTTTAAAATTCTTGGACGTTGTTGTGACTGCGCGCACAAGAGCTTGAAAGAAACATATTTTTGCATCGACCAAGGGAAGAAACCTCCCTAAACCGACCGTTACCTAGTTAAACTCGCTTGTCAATTTCTTCTGTAAGGGCACGTGTCCAAGTAATAACCAAAAAATTTTGATGTCCATTTCAATTGTACATTAGCTTGTGCTTGACTTGAGGGTCCGTTGTAGCTCACTCTCACCACTTAGCCATCACCATGGGTAAAGTGTACGTTTCCTCAAAAACAAATCCCATAAAGCTATCAGCGATTCCTGTTTACTCATAAAGAACCTCTGCTAGAACACTTGCACACTACTGACCCACCTCCTAAATCATCCAGCACAAAATAACAAAATTTCTTTGTTGCTTTGTGTGATGGTTTTGCGACCCGTTCAAAAGATTCACGAGGCCAAAGCTAGGAATACCTAGCACAAGGCATGAGCCCACGGATGATGCCAAACAACAAGCCACTCACCTCATGTTCTGATAATTCAGAAGATTTTGCCTCCATCTTTGTTTCTGTTATGATTCTAGAGGAAATGATGGTCTCATTCATTATCCACCTGTTCGAAGTTTCTGTCACTTGGACGATCCCCTTATTTTTTCACAAATTCTTATTTCTCCCACGCATATTGCAGAGTAAGCTCTTAAGTAAAGAAGGGCACAATGTATCCGAAACTTGAATGAAGCCATTGTCATCTCTATCCGAGATGCTTATCGGCACTCATCTTTTGAACGGCAAACAAGAATTCGTGGACGATGCTTACCACTGATGGAATTACACAACATGGTGGATGGCGCTTCATGCCCCCACCGCAAAAGATTGTGCCCGCCGCACGGCCAGTTCACTCAAATATACTCTGCCAAATCAATCAACGCGAATGATTTACCCTCGTCCTAAAAACGCTTTACGTCTTTTGTTGCCCACCCCTAGCTTATTAGACATTACCAGCGCCACAGAATTAGCTACACAATTAATCCGTGGCCAGACCTCCAGAACTTCTGGGTTGCCCAAAAATGGCAACGTCAGAAGTGGGCCAGTTAAAGACGCTGAGAGTTGTGTCAGACTGGGGCATTTCATTAAAAGTCTTCCAGCTCTATCCATGCTGTTTCCACTATGCAGCTTCGGATTGGTCAAAATGTACAATCGAATATTGCTCGAGGTAGTAGACGAGATGACAACAAGTCGCATATTTTGCTAATTGATAGAATCATACTCAGTGCATGGCCAATTGGCTCAGAGGTGGTACAGAAAGCTCCAGGGAGGGATGTTTACCATGGCAAGTGCCGCGAGGTAATTAAATGGCCGCAGACAGCTAAAAACAGTTCCATACTGAAAAGATAAAGGTCAATACAGCGGGTTGGTTTATGTGTAAAAGCGTTTGTCCAGATCTATGAAGCAAGTCGATGTAATATTTGTTTGAATACATCGGCCAATTGAAACCCCCTGAAGGGAAATAGTCAGTAATCAGCCAAAATGTGCTCATATACATGTGAAAACACAGCGAACAAATGGCGTTACAAATGGTTTGCCAAGATCAACACGGGAACTGACGTTACAAATGACGAATATATGAGTAAGAGCATCTGAAAAGCGAACTAATTTAGCAGGAGAAAAAATAGGACGGAGCGGTCTATAATGCTTCGAATCGATGCTGCATAACAATGAATGACCCCAAAAGGAGCATGATGGTGGACAGAATGCATGAAAAATAGCAATGAATAAAACTTATTGTTGCTGAGAGAGGTTGCTGACACTTTGAAACCGCCGAAATGAATGAAGGACGAATAATTTGATCGAAATAAAAGACACTATGACCCAATAAAATGTTCACAATGAATAAGATACTTTGAAATTAGTTGCTGATATCACTATTATTATATACGACGGGACAACATGTTAAATGGAAGCGGCGGAAATCATACTCAGATTAGAGACTGGGACAGGACGGACGGAATGGTAAGCACACAGAAACGGCCGGCTGCAATGTTTCCTCTCGGGAATCCCTGGGCCTCTTAGCGAGTCCCCAAAATTGCCTCGGTGTTTTGGCGCCAGCACTGACTTGAATACCATATCTTATGCCCACGAAACCATTGTGGCCAATAACCGTATTAATGAATACCAAATTGATTTCTGTCTCACTCCAGGTGAATTTGCTCCTTCTCTTCCTATTTCAATGCTTCTGTCGTTCACGCTGTCCAATTTAGTACTGTGGAGATTTGATGCTAGCCTGCTTAAGCCCGCATACCAATACAGCTGAGCTACTCGCTTGATGTGTGCCGGTCAACAAGGTGGATCTTATGGCGTTCCACATCCACGGGTCCCTTGCCAGTACTATTCACCAAAAACGTTGAGCACGAGTATCATATCGCGGTTTTCCTTCATCCCCCGGTACATTGGTGATGATGTGAAGCCTGTTTGCCGCGCTGGAGTCATTAGTGCCATCTCAATCCAACGCAAATTTCAGAACGGACTGACGAAATGTGAGCGCCATTCGGCGGTCACTATAGCTGGGCAATCTAATATCCCAAAATAACCGACCAAAAATGACGTCGCCACCCCCCTGACGCAATAAAGGGGAGTGGAATGGCTTGTGTCTAATGAGTAAGGCATTCTTCACAGGTATGCAGATGTGGCCCTGGGCAAACCAGGTAAGCTCTGAAAGATCAAATTATGCGTGTTAGGTTCTCGGGAAAACTGGCCGGCAGAGCTTTGATTTACCAATGAACTTTTATTGCTGGCTTTGGAAGTAGGCGTGCGACCTCCGACGGAAGTCGAGTTTAAGGATACTTCACGTAGACCGTTCGGTCACGAGCCTCACCAAAGCAGCCACACTCGGAGGGGAGTTGTAAGGCAAAACACGAGGGGCAACAGTGAGGTGCTGAAAAGGCCCGCCTTGGATGACCATGCCATATTTCACAAAGAATTGTTTTCTGTGACGCTGAATAAAGGTGACATTTGTGCTTAACGATGTGTCTTGCAAAAATTGGTGGATGTCAGAATCCATCAACCAGCTCCATGTTTGTGCGCTGAACAACTCCTTGCCAAGCGAACCGTGTCCAGACTCTGCTCGCTGGAGCTGCCTAGAAAAAATGCCGAAGGCTTTCAAGAACCATCAGTGTACTGTTGAAGGACGTCTCAGACCGCAGTGTTTGAAGCGGTGGTTGTCAGAGATATGAATGTTGATGGGTCGGGATCTGTAAGCGGCGGTATTTTGGTGACAACATGTTTAATGGAAGCAGACGCCTGTTTTGCAGCCTCAGGAAACGAATACTTACGTTTAACTCCTCGCAATAGGCCCGTATGGGAGCGATGTTTTCCGCGGAATTATGGACGAAAAGAGAATAGAAGTTAACCAGGTCGACAAACCGACTGTCTTTATTGTCAATAAAGAGGTAGCTATGGGTAGTTCTGAATAGCAGCGACCTTATCTGGCAATTGAGCTGTGCCTGAAGACAAGGCAATATGCCCTCAGAATGTGACGCCGGACTTTGCAAGCTAACATTTCGAAGTGTCAGTCGTTACGCCATGTTTGTTAAGTCGATCGAAAAGAGTGCGCATGTGATCTGGATGTTGCTCCTCCGAGTGGCTTGTAACTAAGATATCTTCCAGGTATACATATATTCTCTAATCCAGTTGCGGCTTCATGCATGTAACTTCGTACGGTTCGAGCCACGTTCCTGAGCCTGAAGGGCCTTCTCAATAATTTGAAAAGTCCAATAGGCGCAGTCACTACCGTTCTTGATATTTCGGTCTCCTCAATGGGGATCTGATTGTAAGCCTGTACCAAATGTGTGCGGCTGGGGAACCCGCGACCAAACAGCGACGAGGTGTGGAGCTGCATACGTCGAACCATGTATCTATCGGGAACGGGGACTCTGTTAAGTGTTCTGTAGCCCCCACAGGGTAGCCATTTGCCATTGGACTTGGGGCCCCCCGGGAAGGAAAGGGGCCCAAGGTAGTGCGATGGGCAGTTCTGAAATATGGTTGAATTTTGCCTTGGCTGGGCGGAACTTTTCGGGAGTCTAGCGGCGCGGTCGACTGAAAGTTGGGCATCCTATGGTCTATATGTGGTGAGTTATCTTTGTATTGACGGCGGGAGGTGGTCCGATGTGTGCCATAGTATGCTGAGGCAGTCGGAAATTAGCCTGCTGCATTGCCGTTGCGCTGACGGTTCAGCGTAATGAGGTGTGATTTGATTGACGACAGCGTACTGGCCGGTCAGGATCAGTGACTTCTGACGGTCTATTATTTCCTGTGTCAAGCACTGAGTAGCCGGTGGAAATGCTTTAGAAATCCTATGAATAATCTGCGGTACGGGAGCTTCGCCTCATGCAGTGAATGCCTATTGCCAGCGCTGAGCAAAGGAGGTAGGTTTAGTGCGAGCTGCCTTTACACTGCCGATCCACTTTCGGTCTGTGATTATGCAACCTACAAGCTTCTCTACACACTTCGAGGAACGTACCGCTATTAAAATGATTACCATTAAATTAGTAACTGATTTCAGATCAGCCCGATTGGCCAGTCGTCCGTGGGCGTCCGACCAACCGGCACTCTTGTGACGGGTAGTTACAAGTATTTCGCATTCTGAAAAGATCTTGGCAGGGTCAACCACTTCATTTAGAAGCGCTTTCACTGTGATATACCCCTAAAGGAATAGCTCCTTCAGTATTTCTCTCGCACGTTCGTATTAGTCCTGAGGTAGGCGTTAAGAGAAACCCTTGATAGCATAGGCTAATTACTTTCAATTTGAAAAATAAGTAAGGCGTGTATTTCTCTTCTCCAGGGATATGCTCTTCGAACTCTACGAAAATAGTGAAACGGTAAAACACTGCACCAGCTAGCCGTCACTGTAGGGAGGTGTGGCTTTTTGTAGCCCAAAAACAGTCAACAGATGATCGATTTGGAGGAAGACCAAGAGATATCAGTGTGAGCTACTGGCATTCCCCCAAAGGCCTCTCCACTCAACAGTGACACAGAACGGGTAGACAAACCCAACTACCCTATTCAACTGAGTTGGATGTATCTTCTACAGGTTTCACAGACCTTCTCAGACGGCCGCAGCTGCGCGTCGTTTGGTATTCGCAGCACTTTTTATGACCACAGAAGCGTTTAGCTTCAAGTGGGCACCCCGTAATCCTAAACAATGCAGTTGTTCACAAATAACGGCTGACGAGGTGGTGATGACCTAGAGCGCCAAAGTATTGCAGCGGTATCATTGTCGGGTGTAACTTGTCCTCGCCTACTGATTATTGTTTACCAACACAGACCACTAAGAATACCCGTGACCAATAAAGCTTAAGGAAAACTCCGAGATAAAATATGCCAGAAACGCCGATCGACTAAGGGTAACACATCCCTATTAATCTCCATCTTCACCATATGAACATCTGGATTTTTGAGGATCCCGGCCAAATGGCAGCGACACCTATTGCCTTCCAGCCATATACTACGCTTCTTTGATACATTCAAACAGTATTACTCGCAGTGCGGGACTGGTAATCGGTTACAGAAAAATCTTAGCGAATCATTATCTAGCTTTGAATTAAAACTCGAAACCTCGTTCCTAGCAAATTACATTGCTTGTTGTGATCTTGTGAGCGGAAACACATTGGATTGCATTTCTGGTTTCTGTTTTCCGTCTCTGTGCTGTGCCTTTCCTGCACAATTTTGATCTTGCCTTGCGAATGAATCTCGTTTGTCGAGAAATGCACACAAGCCAACAAACTTCTCAAATTACTCAAAGGTGCCCTCATCCCCTAATCCCTTTCCATTTGCCCTATTCGAATTTTCTGTTCATCATCCTTGTAAAAATTTGATTTTGCTTTTCGCATTCCTCTTGCAAATCGAGAAATATATATTATTATTAGTATCATTATTAATATTGAACGTCCTAAAGCGGTATACACTTAACGATGAATGAAATCGTCAATAGGCCTGCAGGTCCACTCATTTTAACTACTGTCGCGGGTTCCGAAACTGTGTGCCCATGAGCTTTTGAATTTTATTCGATCCAATAAGCGCCCTGTGTCTGTTCTCGGTACGAAGAAGCAACTCGGGCACTGAACAACCGTGTATTTTAGTCTGATGTGTACGGTGTCTGCAAAAACGAAGCGCAAGTAAAAGGCCCAATAAGCAGAGCCAACTTGAGAGTGATCGATTTCGGGCAAACCATAGACACCGGCAGATTGCAAAAGCAAACCAAAAGTTTCGACTGAAACTGTGGATCTATAGAAACCAATGTTCGAAAACTTGTATACGCCAACAAAACGACGCTAGATGCTTGACTGTCCTTCACGATCAATGCTGCCATGTCCCAAAGCAATAATGATTGTAACATCCCGAAGAATAAAACTGGTAATTAAAGGAAATATAAGGAGAAGCATAAAGTAAAACAGCGCATAAATGAGTGATGCAGATGGAAGAGAAGAAAAGGACCCTGTAGAACTGCCTTTGAAGCAAAAATGAACATGCCTCTGTAGGCTGGGATAACGTTACATTATGAATCTGTCGGTATTCGGCAATAATTTTGATCGCAAAATGCCCAGCCCTCTCCATAGGTTTAATCGTTTTTCTCTGTTATCTGCTCGGCATAACCCCACTCGAAACAACTTCAAGTTTGTCCGTCTCTCCTCCCGTTGGCAGGCCAGCTACCGTTTCGCCCCCCTCGTCGTCTGGCTCTAACAAATGAAATCCGGGTTCCATAAAAATGCAAATATCAATTCATGTTATCTTCTTGACCCTACTGGCTCGCACAATGCAGCCGACCGTACGCCAATCCCAAATGATGCAGTACACCATCAGTAATAATACAAACCAGTCTAACTGCCTCTCCGCATGATTCGTTGAAGCAGTTGTAAAAGTCGCCCAATGGACAACGGTGACATCACTTGATATATGGTCTACTGTGCAGCCCTAAGGCTTTACTGCTCAGTTTCTGTGCAATATGTCGGATCCTGAAAATCAAGCGTGCACCTTGATCCCCTGAGATACCTAGTGGATGCCGAACTATATATCATTTCGCTGTTCTGAACCTCAACTAGTAAATTGCAAGGTCTGATTCAAGCTCAAACTCTGAGAATCACCAGTGGATGCAATAGCCAAACTGACAAACACAAAACTGGCGGGCGAAACAGAAAGTGCATCCTTAGTCTGCCGTTGCCTCACAAAAATAGCGTTTGTTATTTCGTACCATGTATAGCTTCGGCTGTTCACTCGTCCAATGCAACTCGAAAGAGTGAGGACAATTTCAAACAAGGTGTGACCGCTATTTTGCACATTCATGAATGCAGATATCCACATCATTTGCTTGCTCATCGCAAGCAGCCATACCATTTAAATTTAAGGAATGCAAATGATTTTCCTCGCTGATGGTCAGCTTCTATATCCGTTTTTAGTTGATTCAGTTTTTCAGGAACCGACGGCTTATCACCTATAGTGCTAGAAATCTTGCTAGTAATGAGCTTTGCTTCATTTCATTGGATTTCTGCCCCTCAAGTCGCTTATTATTCTGTGATGTTCTCCGCCGCTCAAATTATTCCGTGGATCATCACACGAATCGTGAGTGCTAGTGGTTGAGACTCGTTATTCAGTTCCCGTGTGACGTCCTTCCTGCGCTTTTCAGTCATTCAGCTACTGCTGCATTGGCGTCCGGCTATGGCTTTTCCAGGCAGACCCCAAAAGCACTTTATATCGGCTGTGGGGAATGTGACGTACTGATACGCATGGATTTCAAGCAACAGTGAGGAAATGGCACATGATACGCTAAAGTACTTTGGGTCGGCCTACCCTGTGGGCGCTAAATGCAGAGCTCTGGCCTCAAACCAGCGGCTAACTCCAGCCAAGCAACCAGTTGAGGCCGAGGAGTAGGTAAGAAGACTTTCGCTCTCAAAGATGATCAGTGCACTAGGGCCAGGTGAGCTAATCCAGGTTAACTTCAAACGCTTTGCTGGAATCACAGCACCCCTTCTAGGAAAAGCTGCAAAAATCCACCAGATAAAACGGAAGCTTTCGAAGGTTGTATTCATTCTTAAGTGGAGCAGCAGGAAAGATCCATCAGACTACAGACCCTTGAGCTTGACGCCCATGTTTGTGAGGGTACCGGATGGATCCTGTGATATCACGTTGCCGGATGTCTTGCAAACATGGACCTCATCAGCATCAGTCACTACGGGTTTCTCGTTAGAGGACCACGCAACACGAATGTAATCTGCTTCTCGAATTAGGAAACTCAAAAGCCGGGAGCAACATAGGCAATGGAGATCCGTTACCTGAACATCAGGAAGTCAGTCAGCTCAATGAACCATATTTCAATAGTCAATAAACTATGGAATTCACAGTTACCATATGGCGTGATGCAGCGATCTAGCGGCGTTCTCCGCCACAGAAAAGTGCAGGGAGGCAGACAGAAGGAGCTCAGAGATTAAAGATATCCAGTGGTGTACCATTAGAATCAGTAGTGGGGCCACTCATTTCTCTGGCCCACATCAATGATTTAACCGAAGAACTGTACATCCCGAAGTTCATGTTTGCGGATGACCCGAAGCTGCTAGGTGACCCAACAAATGATGAGGTGCAGAGAGACCTAGATTGGGAGCGTGGATGGCATGCAAGTTCCCCAGTTGACGCTTAATACTGAGGATTGCACGCAGGTGGCAAACAGCGCCTCTAAAGATGATCCCGCAATTTAAGGTGCTGGTGATAATCCAGCCTCCTTAGAAAAGGTTATCATGGCCAGATGCTTTGCAAATCCGATAGTAACATTTTTGAGCCTAGATGGGATGTCCGGAAGCGAACAAAATTGCTAATAAGCTACTGTGGTAGTTTCAGAGAATGGTAACATTGAGTATTCGGAGCACCGCAGACCGTTTAAGCACCCGATGTAGGGCAACAACTTGCTTACACCGGAATAATAATACCAAATTGAGTCGGTGCGCGGTTTGAAATTTTGCTGAATTCTTTTCCCTAGCTTTACCCAGTTTGCCTAATTATCGTTTGGTAGAAAACCTTGTGTTTTATTCAAAACATTTCCACAAATTACTATATAGTCCGTTTTACTTATTCAAACCAGCTTTTAACACCATGCCGCAGGCAAAACGTGTAAAAATTATTACCAAGAGAACAGGCGGGTTGCGATCTGTACCTAAATCGCAAATGAAACCTGCTCGGTAAAGCTAGTTGATGTATGTTATGAAATAAACAAGAGATTCGAAGACTTGCAGAAACGGTTGATCAGGGCTGTTACCCAGCTGACTTCAGCGGAGGCCGCGATCACCAAGTTGGCTGCCCTCTCCCATCTCATCGAGCCATCACCAAATCCCTCCTTACACGACCTTGCTGGGACTAGTTGATTCCTTGATTCAGTGTCGTCTGAATCACTTAGGCGTATTCAGGACACCAAGAGTGCCATAATATTTACCGCCCCAGACAGCCTACTACTAGAGATGGTCAAACAACCTATACTGAATGAGTGTTCCATGGCTCACTGCCCTAGTCATTGTGTGAGATTACAAAAAAGGATTCAACAGAAATCCTGCCCGCTCCTAATACACTTCTCGGACGGGAAAGTCGCCCGTGAGTTTATTCGCAAGAAGGATACCAGTGCTGTTAATACCCTGTACAAAATTAAAAGGATTACGGAGGACAAAACGCCGCTCCAGCGAGAAGTACTTGGTCTCCAAAAAGCAGCATCCTTCCCACCTTCTGGAGCATAGACCATTAGGTCTCCCTGTAACAACCCTCGAAACCAGAAAACCTAGATTTGGGATCTCCGAATACCAAACTCTCTCTGAAATATGAGGTAGATCTAGACAAGTCACCATGAGCACCTCCTCTCCAAACACCACGCAAAAAATTGCTCCTTGAACCATCCACGCCAGGATGCAAATCACCACTGCAGCCCTCCAAAATCCCTTCTTCAAAACCCCGGCAGAACTCTGCAAACAGTGCTGCCGGTATGGTGAGAGCATCTGGCCTGCCCTCACTGTCCAAAATCCCTAAAACCGGTCACAGTGCTGCTTTCACTCCTAGCGCTAAACTCACCCAGCATACCCCAAAGCTACCGTCAAAATGGATGCCACTGATGCAAACGGCTGCTAAGATGCCACAACGCGCACCACTCAATAAACAACTAATTATGGCCGGCCCAGTCACTGGAACTTCGATAATAAATAAGCCGACCCACTCTAGAACACTTGAGACATCAAGATGCACAGGGCTGACCCATGCCCCCAGGTTAATCGGTTAATCCCCCCCCACACCCAGCAACAGCTGCCCAGTTTCTTGTAACTGGACTGCCATTTGGCCAAACTCTTATCGACCCGCCACTTCTCATGGGCACCATCAGGCACTACCCCGTCCCGCTCCATCCAGCCCAACCACTATCTCCATCGGTGCTAATCAAAGTGCGATGAAATGAAAGTTACTTCCAACCTGGCAGCCTTGTGTGCTATGGGCATGATCCATTGGCATTCCCCGCCTACCGGCATCTTCCTTACTCCCAACCAAGCCCCCTGCCTTACATCACTATCCCGTTTATGTCAACCCCTATTTCTCCTTGATCAACCCCCTCTCCTGCCCTACCTCCCTTGCACACGTCCCACTTTACCCACCCTAAATGAAATACTACGCCCATGATGATATTTGCTCCAATTATCCACATCCAAATGCTAATATTACTGAGCCATTTTCATTGTTACTGTTAAACGCTCGCTCGATACTAAATAAGGTGCACGCGCTGCGTCTGTTGGTGTATAGACGTAGATATGATTTCACTCTTATCAGTGAGACATGGCTGACCGACGAAACCCCCGACAGAGACATTGCTTTGATTGGTTACAATGTTTTCAGGAAAGACAGGATAATTAAGCGAGGGGAGACTGTCTCACACACAAGAGACACCCTTTCAGCCTCATGGTAAACTCACCCTAGCTTTGATAAACTGAAAGATTCTACCTTGCTAAATGTGGCTATGGGGCATCAGGACTCACTGATTAGTTGCATCTACCGCACCCCCAATACGCGTCAGTCTCAGTTCTTAACCCTAATTGATGCGGTCAACGCGGCCGCCGACCTTTTAGGTCCTAAGCTAGTAGCGAGCGAGTTCAACGCCCCAGGGATTTGCTGGTCTTCTTTCTCCTCCTCAAAATGCTTTTCTGCGTTTGCTTCCAGTGTACTACTGGGTGAGTGGACACAGCATGTTTCGTTACCCACAAGGGCCGACAGAATTCTGGATTTTATCTTCACAATTGACCTAACACAGGTGCGCACAGCCATAGACAACAAATCACTCGGATGTGATCTTTCCCAGATTTTTTTGCAAATCCACAGTTTCTACGTCCGTTATATCCTCCACAGCTTCCACTAAACTATACCATAGGGCCTCATGGAGCCATCTTCCCTCCAAAATTGGTAGCCAAAATTGGGACACTTTCTTTCGATCGGTGGATCCCCAAATAGCCACCAAACAATTTTACGCAACTTTAAGTGTGTGTCTTGATCTAATCACTCCAACCCGATGTGACACAATCCTTAAATGGCTGAGCACTCCGGACCGTCTCAAAAAAAATTTTCTTTGATGCGAAAAAGATTCAAAAGAACTAAAGATTTTGCTCTAACATTGCAAGTGAGCCGTCTGTCTAAGATGATTAAGACACTTTCGATTTTCTTCAAAAGAAGAGGGAACTTCAAGCGTTACACTCTACAAACAAGGCAGCAGCACCGGCTAAACTACTGATAACTAACAGCTTCCTACCTAGTACGCACATCGAGACTGTCATTTTCAGGGGCACGTGCGCAAATGACCTTATACTGATATCAGAGGTGTTCAGTGATTATTTGCCGCCTCTATGACAACTGACGACAACACCATTACACCGGGTACTCCTTTAGTCCCCTCTGCACCCCCTCCAAGAGCATCCTTCCATCCGAGTGATATTATACCACTGCTGTCAAAAATGAAACCGTCTTTCCACGTTGGACCGAACGGCCTTCCCCCAGCTCTCTTTAATTTCCGGGGTGCAGACATCTCTATGCATTTATCCAATCTATTTAATCTTCCTTTATATTGTGGCACTTTCCTCTGCCAATGGGAAACTTCTGTCACTGTCCCAATTTACAAAAAACGATTCAAAGCAGGAGCCGTCTAATTACAGACCCATCAATCACACCTCAATTTTCTCGAATTACGGAAAGTTAGTTAACAACTTACTTACTAGATCATGACCTCATCAACGCCGGCTAACATGGTTTCCTTCAAAGTAAATTATGTTCTACTTGCATGACTAATATCTTAAACATAGTGACAAAGGCTGCCAACAAAGGAAGTCAGTGACCGTGATGTTCTTAGATTTGACGAAGGCTTCTGGTCGCGTATCCCATCGCGAGCTTCTCATGAAGTCAAAAGCTGCAGTATAACAACCCTCCTTTTGGCTTGGTTACCCTCTTATTTGGCCTCTAGAATGCAGGTAGTGAATGCAAATGGAACCTTATAAAAGCCCCGTCCGATTACTAGTGGGGTTATTCTAGGAAGCGTGTTAGGTCCACTACTGTTTCTGCCTTACATAAATGACATTTTCCGCATAATTTGGCATGGTATTCATTTTTTGTTTGCAGATGATATAAAAATGGTGTACAAGTTTCCCCTTGTGACCTCAATACCATCATAGAGAATGTCAAAAAGCGATCTACTATTTGTTGGTTCATGGTGCGCTACTTGGTCGATGGAAGTTTCGGCCCACAAAAGCACCATACTCGTATACAAATGCCACATTCCTGCAGGAATCTTTGAAATTAACCAAGAAGTCACTCCTCCTCCTCACACATTCAGAGACCCGGGTTTGCATTACTCCAGACCATTCCACTTCTCAGAACACCCTGATACAAATTGCAAAAGCTAGGAGACTACTTGGGTTGGTGCATAGACCCTTTAGAAACCAGGAAAGCAAGTTGTTAGTAGATGAAACGCACGTAATACCTTTCCTGGACTACTTTTAACAATAATAATAACAATACTGTATATCTCTCGATCTGCGAGAGGCATGCGCAAGGCAGGATCAAATTTTTACAAGGATGATGCACGGGAAATGTAGATGGTAGAAGTCGAATGGGATAAGCGAGTGGGAGCAATATTGAGTTATTGCAGAGGCTCACTGGAAGGTGAAATGAGATACTGCAAAGCAATAGAGAAAGTACAAGTATGCCAGTAATAAGCAAAAAATAGAAAACTTAATTTTCAGGACCAAAAAGCGTCTCCTGGGACTGCTTACAAGCATCTGACTACGTGCCATTCGTGATTAAGTGCACTAAATGTGCTCATTGCTGGCGCACAACATGGACGGAGCCCAACAGTCAACATTGATGCATGGCTAGAGACACCAAACGTCGGGAGCGTTGCGTAATGAACAGAAACGTTAAGCTGAAGAGACGACAAGCAGTGGTAATGCGGTAATTGGATGGAAGTGGTGAAAACCAGGCGGAACGTCAGGCAAACTGGGTGAGACACTTGGTTGAAAATAAATGGCCAAAAAATGCTGAAAGCGGAAAAAGATTGTCTCAAAGTACTTGGAGGAAATTTTTGAAGCTGTAGATACGGAACTCCAAGGACAGTGATTATATTTACATAGAGATTGTGTTTCAACATGCGGCAGAGTGACTGAGTCGAGATTGAGAATGTTCAACGAACATTTACAAAACGTTTTTTGGGCCATTATTTTTCTCTAAATTACATGGGACTTTGCATAAAACTACACCTAGATTCCTTATGGCTGCGTCGAGTTTACACCAACCCCTCCTTTTTACATAAGATTATCGATAAAAATGTGTGCATCTCCGCACCCCAAGTAAGAAATAACTCTTCCTATGGCTCGCGTCGAGCTGAGGTCCTGGTGTCAGTTCCCATGTCGAGGAAAAACTTCTTTATCATCAATATTCCTCCCTATGGAATAAACTGCTTAAGCATATAAGAATGATTTCTTCTGCCTCTGTTACCTTTAAAAACGAAATTACGAAGGCAACAACCGTACAAAATTAGTTAACCTTGCACGGTCCTTACACTCCAATAAAAAGGGCCTATGAGTTGAGCCTAGGGTACTGAGTAATACTACTCTCAACCCACTGAACAAGGTCCAGCCAATTTTTAATATTGGCCTTAGCAGTAGTTTCCACAAGTACAAATGACTGTAGGTATAGGCATAAAAAAACTTCGTCAGTGAAACAAATCAGCGCAGTTTCTTACCTAACTTCTACCTTGTTTAGTGCGTATGTAGCACGGCATATAGAAAAAACATGTACTCATATCACATTCTCACTTACTCCCAAATTAATATCCATATAAACTCTTTCTTCTGCATGCATTTAACAATTAGACCTTTCCAAGCGAGTAGTTCGGCATCAAATAATGCCTCATTTTATATAACATTCATCATTTCTCGTTCTTCTATTTACATGCATTATAACCCTCAGCTGGAATACATCCAGACTGCCATCTCTCTCTTTTTCCGTTCCAGTTGTGTGCGTTTGTACTCATGTCTTCCCAAGGGTCCACAGTCCAGTTTCTGGCCCCATCCTCGCACGACTCAATACGCCGTGAAAGCAAGCTGACCCAAGGCTCGGATCAACCATCCCAAGACGGACAAATCCGAACTGCCCCACGGCCGCAAAGACGTGGACATTGCTTCTAATCCGCATGAATCAACAACGTAGACCGATGACCCTGTTGCAAGTCCATCTAGATATCGAGGCCACATGAGTGATCCACAAAGCTTGTGACTATTTGAGCGGACAAGTCCTCGCAACTGCACAGGTTTACTGCTGGAGCTACCCGTCCGTCTCTAACATGCCCACCCCGCTGACATCCAATTGCCAGCCACACTTAGACCCTTGTTCCAGATGCCGCTACCATCGTCTAACGCGAAGATCACCTCCGGTTTTCCCCTCTACATCCGCGACTATGGCCGTACCAGCAATTGCTATCAGCTGAGCCTTCAAACGCAAACAAAGAAGCAAAGAAACCCATTCTAGTTTCACACTGGCTTACCAGCATCATACATATTGTTCAACGCATATCATGTCAGTCCTTAATTTCCTCAGTGCCGACAACGTTTCCATTCTTCGTATCTTCAAATAATGATAGGCCAGACCTCTTCACCAGTGTTCTTCGTCCCTCCGCATTTTCACATGGCTCCAGGATCCACGATGAAATGACCGACCTTCTTTTCATATCCGTTTAATGCAGGGTTTCTATCGGCCATCAATAACCTCCCCTCAGCTGCCTCGATCCGTTATTCACAAGATTTTACCTTTCACTCAAGTTCTTGAGAGACTCTTCGTGGCAGTTTAACATTCATGTCCATTTTATAGACCCGTTGAATTCGAATACTGCATGCACCTGCACATCCGAAGCCATCTTCCAGTTGAAATCTGCACCTGCGATACGCATCATTGGTGCGTATAAGCACCGTGTTGCTCTGTGTAAACCAGTTTTGCCATTTCCCATTCTTTTATACCCAAATGGTTAATTGCTTGTTCGATGTGACTTGCAATTCCCCTGTAATATTTGATCATGTAACCGAGCATGCCTCTCAAAGTATTCGAGAAATATACGATTATATATGAATACACCTTTGACCATTACGCCCGAGGAAAACACAGGAGAAACTACGGTAAGTGAACATGCGAAAGTTGCAAGTGAACGTGGGGCATTCGCAAGGGAACATGGGGCACTTGCAGAAACCCGTAGCAACACTAGACTTGAGATAATGCATAGGACGGGCCACACGGCAAGCAAGCAATATAGGAAAAATCGGAGTGGCTACGCTTGTGCACTGGTATCTCAAGTGCCGAGAGGCGCCGCTCACAATGCACTCAACAGGTTTACAAGCAACCTCTTGTCCTTTCTGGTTTCTAAGTGAAACAATATACGCCCAGCAGGATGGTGAATTACGGGTCTGATATAGGCAGTGCTAGCCGGGACCAAGAAGTTTGTGTTTCCGGGGGCCATCTACCCAACGAACGGACGTGCTTCAAGGAGGAACTCCATCAGAGACATTCCTACAAAGGCCCATGTTACATCACCTGACTCGTCCCACAAGTCTGAATACTAGACAAAGAGTGTAGGAAACCTGGTGATCACCAGACATCAGGGGTTGTGAGGACCCCAACAACTCAGGAGTCTCGGAGCAAATGCGACCAGGAAGAAATTTAGTTTGCTTTCAGTGCTAAGTAAAATGCCTGATGCAGACTCCGTTCTACTGAAATAGTTCAGGGGTATACTCATCTCTCCCTACGCAACCGACATCAACCCGAAAACCCTTAAACCTCCCTCGATTCCAGAAATTCCAGAGTTCTTCGGAACATAGGAGCCAATTTTTTTCAGGTTTGGGCACGCTAAATAAATTTTAGGATTCCGGTCCTGATGGGTATGCCCGGTGACCTTTCGGCCATCATCAGAGCCACCTGCAGTCTGCTTCAGGCACCCCTGTAATGCCACCCTCTGAGACCCGCAAGTGCCTAAAGAATGAGAAATCAGGACATCAGTGATGATACACACGAAAGCACCTGGAGAGACCGGTGCGTCAAACTAGCGCCTTGTGCGAACGCCCGGGGGATTACAGGACTATTGCAGCGCTGCAGCATTAAGAAAGCCTTGCCTGATAAATCTCACTTTTTCTGCATGAGGCAACGGAAATTTTAGGCAATGGTCACTTGGTCGACTTCCGCTTAATGGACTTCAGCGCAGCATTCCGCTCAGTTAGCCACATCCAAAAAGACCACGAAACGGAAGCATGGGGGATAACAGGGATTGCCAATATTTGAGTAAACAACTTTCCCAGGGCGGGAGGTGCAGCTTAAGATTGGAGGGTAAACGAATTTTGCCCTGGCCTGCTAAGCCGTATTCCCCAAGGGTGCGCACTAGAACCCGCACATTTCCTCGTATTCATGGAACACCTAGTATAAAGCATGTGCGACCCAAGCCATCCTTTTCGATGGTGGAAATGTAGAAGATATAGATTTAAGGGAGACTATCGAAGCAGTCAAAGACTGGTTGAGTACGCGGGAACTTCAATTGGGTTTAGCTATTACGAATGACTTCAAGCCCTGCAAACGTTGGCTAAGCTTGGCGAATAAGGCTACTTGTGTAAGTATTGGGCCCAGATCAGGGGCATCTCGCGAGGAATCCGCCGAGCCTTAAACCGTGTACGTGGCTTTCCTATGACCGCACTTAGAGTGTTGCGTGCAGAAAATGTGCAAATGACTTGAAGGTGATGGATAGCAAAAAGGTACAAAAGCTATGGCGTAAGACTTCGTGGTCTTATTATTTTCCCTTTTCGTCCCCGAAGCATGACCGGTGATCCCTTTGTGGAGTACAAAAGTTAAATGATCCTGTGGTAAAATTACGTGGGAAAAAGTTTACTATAATACCAGTTGGGCTGTGAGAGCCAGGTTTACCATCTGGTGTTTACCTCATACAATCCACTGTCGGGATTAATGTTTTCCCCAATGGTGTGGGGGGCTTTAAAGAAGCTCTGGTTGCCTGCCGGGCGGATGCATACCCTAAGCTGGAAAATTAAGTTTCAAATTTGGGCACAAAATGTATCTGCTAAATCCGATGCTGCACCTAATAGTCCGCCCTTCAGAAACTGCCATGTATTCGTGGGAGCACAACACGAACGAACAACAGAAGTCTCTGTCCTCTGAGACTATGAACACAATCACAAATTGAAAACAACACTGACTGAATACACAAGGGGTAACACTGACCCATAATCGGACAACGGATACCCCGATACTGGAACCATAGTGTGCGATGCGCATGATTCAAGCTAGGTCTCCCACTAGCTGAACACAGAAGACAAAACCTCACGAGTAACGTGCATCGACACACAGGATGGCGGCCGGAGGAACGAAGTCTTTAAGCTCGGGTCACCATCACGTATATAGTCTTAGGCCAGGTCGGGCGTCCGACCTTGCGAATTAATGTAAAAGTTATAAAACTGACCAATCAGCGCGCAGCAATGGAGAGCATGGCGATAATTTTGACTAAAGGTAACACCGAAAGCAGCGGAATAACAAGAAAACGATACAGTTTCAGGAAAAGATGATAGCAAAAGTAGAATCCTCATGAAGATTGGTGGGAGACATGGGCTTCTCCCAAACGGGAACAAAAAACGTGCGCATTGCTGGAAGATAGAGATAACGTTGAGCAACATGCCGACCCGGAGCCCAGTTCCTGGAATCCGAGTTTTCAGTCACTTCAGGAAGAACCGAAAGCTCCACTGCATTCTTTGCGCTGGTTGTCTATCTCCGTTAGGAAGCTGCTATCCGGATCTGACGCTCCAGTACCTGGCCGCGCGACCCTAAGACGAGCCAAGCCACGCTAATGACCGTCCTGGATGCCTCATCTCAGATGGACCATCACGATTGTCCAAACAGTTACTAACACTACTGAAATGCCGCGCAACCCCCCGACCTCCAGACCCGTACCACCACAGAACACCGTAATCTCCAATATTAAACAAGGACAACACAGGTCATTCATGGCAAGTGTATTTAAGGATTGATTGTAAAGCTTACACGTACCCGTTTACTTCTCGCCACATATCAAAATCCGCTCCCGGGCGCATGAGTCCAGTGACAATTTTTGTAAGTTCCATTGTCTCTCTTCCACAATTTTTCATACATTTTCGTCCCATTAATTGTTTGATGCAACCTTGAAGGTTTCTTGCTGTTTCATCTTAAGCATTGTTTTGACTATTGGATGCTGTTAATTACCATTCTCCATCCACCTCATGATATTCAGTGTGATTTCGACTCTTCCTCATCCCGTTATTACATCCATATTGATCTTTATCTTTCCCATTTTACCCTCCTGATTTTTTGATGAACCATGCCACTTGACAACATCCAACATTTCTTCCCAGCCAAATTATGCGCCCGCGATGTGCACCTTTGATGCGTTTAAACATGAATTGACTCGCAGTGTGCGACTCATAGTCAGCCCCAGAAAGTTTCTGCGATAGATTATCTAGCTCTGATTTAAAGCCCAAAACTCATGGTTAGCCCGCCTTATTGCAGGTTATGTTCATGAGAGTACAGACACTGCACCTTCACGACTGCATTTTTGTTTTACGATTCCCACTGCACCATCTGTCTGTAAATTTGATTTTGCCTTGCACATGACTCATGAATTTCGAGAAATATATCCATTATTATTATAATAACCGAACTGAGTCTGATTAGTCAACGACAACCGTATACCTCAAGCAGCATTACAGAAGAGTAGCCAGACCGAGAGGTTACGTATGAGGAAGAGGGAATAACCATTATTTCTAGGACGATACAGATTACCTGTAAGCGGAAGTTGGAGTTTGGACTAGAAGTGCTCAGCTATGAACCAATAGGTTTACAAGATCAAAGTGGATGGTCCGCACTTTTCGCGCCTCACATTGCCCAATGCGGAGGGTAACTAAGCAATTCAAGCTTTGAAGGTATTATTAGCTATCCCCTCCATGCAAAGATTTTGGGGGAGTTCAGTTTTTCACATCAACTGGTAAGTTGAAACATGCATTTACTGGGCTATAGAAGGATAATTTCTATGTCGGCTGCATGAAAGATTAGTGTAGTAATATTTAATGGAGAGCAGTATGCATAGGGCTGGATGTACACCAGTCTTCCTAGACTTCATGATTATAAAATACCAGAGATAATGGTAACTGCAGCTTTGATTTTCTTGAGCCAGAAAGATTACGTCATTATCAAGTGCACTTTGTATGGCCCCCAAAGACCATACCTTAGATGGCGCGGCGATTTAAGCGAACGGGTATAAGGGAGCTTTATGAAAGGGCGTTACAGCTGTCGTGGGGCCCCAACGAAACAAACAAGGTAACCGTATGGAAAGCAAAGACGTTCACGGTGTTCCTACAAGACAGGTAAGCGCCGTGTAAAAGGCAAGGAAATAATGCGATGCACTTTTCAGAAGCACCGGAATACGCAGGGCTATACAACGTCATGATCGTAGTTGCTTCCTGTTTAAACCCCACGATCGAGGTCAGGATGGGCTCGGTTATTCAGACACCAAAATAATATTAAATGAATCCTTCAAATTGCTTGGATGAAAGCTAGCTAAATGCTCTGTGAATCAGCTTAAGAAATAATGTGTTTACGGTCAATCCAAAGAATATTTTAAGAAGTGGATCGGCTTAGTAAAAACGAATGGAAATTCCTCTGCAAAGGATGACAACTGCAAGGCAAAACCACCCAGTGGCTACTTGAACACTGTTTTTGGGTGGCTGTGGACCTTCGTGGAGTTTGATCATTCACCCCTACCAACAGACACTGACCACTCTCAGATGACGCAGGAAAATATTCGTTTTCGTCTGAGAAACATAAACGTCAGTAGGTCAGCTGGGCCAAATGGAAACCACCAGGCCACTAGAAATCATCGGGTTAACCTTGTTGAGGCTGTGCACAGGCTGTACGGTGCTACTGTTTGGCAGCGATATTCGCCAGAGGGCCAAAAAACTGCAACAGAAATGGCTATCCATGAGGATGGCTCACGCCAGAATGCAGGTATTTGTAGAAGAGTGTGTCCGACAAGCATCCTCCGAAATCTGTGAAGCCCATTATTGGGTATTCTGTGTCCATACCCCACACAGTGCTTCATGCCGTGCTCCGCCGACATGGATTTCTAAAACAGGGCTCCCGTATTATGAATCTTTCGCGATTCTCAGAAGAATTTACTGAAAGTCCATATATAGGCATGCCGGTTTAGGTATGCGTCTTGACTTCTGAAATATATTTGACTCCGTGAATTATTGTCTCTGCTGCTAAATTTGTTAGCCTCTGGTATGGATGAAAGGTTACTGAAGTGGGTAAGTGAAGTTCTAAGTAGGACTTTCACTTCCGAGCCGCAGAACCTAGTTTGAACACGATGGAGGTTGACTGTGGAGTGCCCCAGGACTCAGCACTTCATCCCCCCAACAGGCAACACAACTGCGAAATTGCAGTGTCGTAACTTTTCTGCCAATGATGCGATGTTTGTGCCTTCTGGGCGCGTCCCTCTAGGCGATAATTTCGTGTCGATATCAAACCGAGCAAAGCCATAAGATCCACCACTTGGCACAGAAAAAGGCCACCAGGTTCCGAGGGGCGAAAAGAATAATACGGTGGAACACGAAAAAAACTTTTCATTACAGGTGGATTAGGCGAATGCTGGACCCTGGGATCCAATTTACATCGAATTTCGTAGGACTAGCTAGAGCGCTGCACCAGCATGGAAAGCCAGTAGATAGCCTTTTGGACTGTGGTCTGCGCCATCATGCCGAAGTCCGGAGGCTTTGGTTCTCCTACATGAATCTTTTGTCAGCCTTTTATTAGAATGTTGCAATTTCCAAAAAGATAAGTACCGCTTTGACGAGGGTGCAAAAGATTACCTACACGAATGGTTGAAGTTCAAAGACAGAAGATATATGAACAGATATTAGTTGACTGGTGATTTTTGTTCTTGAAACACCGAAGGGCTCAGGAAGATATGATTCAAACTTTCAACGTAGTTAGGGTCTAAGTGGAACTCGCCCCTAAACAATTTTCCACGAAGACTCCAAATTCAGAATTATGGAGACCAATAGGAAATTACAGAATATCGCTATTCGTTGGGAGCTAGAACGCTTTTCGTCAGTAACATTTTGATAAACGGATAAAACATTTCCCTTGGAGGTTCCGCCGGATCACATGATGTTCGGAGTTTCCAGGTAGAATTAGACAGTAACTGGAATGGATGGGTTGCCAAATCTGCATTCGGAGGATGCGGAAGTTACCTTTGATACTACAAGCTTGTTTGAAACACCCACTCAGTAATGGTTATCTGGCTTTCGAAATGAGATGTCTTTCGAATGAAAATTAGATTTTGAATTAGATAGCGTGTATTTCTCGACATCTGAAAGGCGTATGCAAGGCAAAAACAAATTTGTACGAGGATGACACAGCGGAGACACGGGAAAGAAAAACCGGACATGAAGACCCAATGTGTCCGCCTTCCCATGAGCAGAACCTTCAACTTGATAGGCCAGACACGAGGTATCGAGTTTCTAAATCACAGCTGGATAATCCCTCGCCAAGACTGACTGATTATCAGTCGTTCACCACGGGTCAATTAATGTTTAAATGCATCAAATTTGCGCATTGTGAGGGAAACATTTAGCTGGAAATTAATGGCGGAAGTGGCCATATGGCCGGGCTCCTCGTAAACCGAGGGGGTTGTGGTACAGATGGAGATCAATATGGATGTCATAATGGGATTGAGATGAACCAAAACCATACTGGAAATCATATGAGGTGTTTGGAGAGTGGTAGCTGACAATATTCAAGAGTCAATGTAACGTTAGAATGAAGCACAGGGAAACCTTCAGGGCAGCACCGAACTATGTAGGGGACGAAATTATATGGAGAATTGTGGAACTCACAAGAATGATCACTGGACTCATGCGACTGGGAGCGGATTGTGACGTGTAAAGGGTAAAAACAAATTCGTTTAAGAATTACATTCAGTCTTTAAATATAATTGCCATGAAACATCTGTGAGTTGTCTTCGTTTTATGTCGGAGATTTTGGTGTTCTGTGGCGGCAGGGGTCTGGAGGTTGGGGAATTGCGCGGCATTTCAACTGTCTTGGAAACTGGTCATAGCTCATCTGAGATGTGGCAGCCAAGCGATCACTGATACGGTTTGGTTTGTCATATCCGGGCCGCAAATTCCTAGCAGTGATAAGCAACTAGCGAATAGGATAGGGTGGAGCTTTCCGTGGAAGTTTGCATTGCATCTGTGGTCATTGGCGGGTCATGAAAAGCTCCGGAGAGATAGGGGCAGTCTGGAATTTTTTCCACCTGATGTCAAGGTGGATAAACAAAAACTGACAGTAACGTTGACAGTTAGTTCCTTAAAATGATTACACGGTCCAGACGGCTGTCTTCAAATGCGCAGGTGGGGCTGTTTTGGTGACGGGACGCGGGCATAAAACTTAGCGTCTGCTTACTCTCTATACGTTATATAGTTCTGTCAGTCCTAGGCTGCATGGTCCTTATTCGTCGCGTACTGCTTTTTTGTATTTTGAGACCTTCGCAGACGCAGGTTACAGTTTTCTGACAGGAAAGATAGAACGAGGGTTAGGTAATAAAAGTCACTATTTGATCTGTTTTTGGAACTACCCTGGCCCACGGGCCTGCTGCTTATGCAACAAAGAATTAGTTTCAACTGATCTTATATGAGCTACCACCGATTTCGCTACTTCGAATTGCCGGGAATGAGCACCACTGATTTGGGTATCGGACAGCAGCGTGGGCTAGATGCCAGGACAGGAGTTGCCACGGGAAGTCATAAAGAGGAGGGAAGGGAGAAGCGTGATAATGTAAGGATCAGTAACTTGTGTTTGAACAGGAGGATAGCAACTTGTACCACACAGTAGTTTCAGTAAGTGTGCATGAAGAATTAGGAAAGAAGAAGGACGGTAGTTGTCCTAGACGTCAGCACACATACCAGGTGTGCGGTTTAGAGGACAGAGGTATGTTGAAAGCTAGGGGGGTGGATAGTGAAGCACAAGTAGACAGTCCGCTGCGCTGCTCCCCCAAATCGTCCAACAAAAAAGCCAGACGCTTATCCACCGAACAATGGTGGTATGGGCTCTCCGGTTTCGCAGGGTGAGGTCTGGGCTGATGGCATACATACACTGCAGAAGGTGGCCTATTCCTTCGCAGCCCGGGTATGCTTTGGTTGCTTGGCTCAACCTGATCCAGTAAGGACTTTTTCTTTCTTTCTAACAGAAGAATGGTTGAGCCCATGTAGATAGTTTTCATTGTTCCTCCGTGTTATATATACGTTTCGCAACTTCTGGAGGTGGTCTGTCGCTCCCATGCCGAGAAATGCTAGAATAAACGTACCGCAGTCCTTGAGATTTTTGCGTCTACGGGCTAACGAAAACCAAAGTGAGGATAAGCGAGCTCACGAAGGATGCAAGGCTCAGGCCGTAAAGCACAAACCTGCATCTATAGCTCCGTCGTCGTTAACAACGTATCTTGATTTTGCTGACGGCCGCTGCCTGAAACCGTGGATTGGTTTGTTGCATAAGCAAATCAGATCTTCTGTCTGGCAGAGACAATTTTTTCTTTCAAATGAAACTAGGCTGGGTACTTAAAGGAAAAGATTCTACCAGATTCGCGTAAGCAGGGGACTGACGACCAAGATAAATGGGTAGAAAGAGTAAAGAGAAAATCGAACGTGTCCTTTGATGAAATGTCTTCGAAGAGAGAAAATAATTCTACTAATGCTCAGCGCAAAGACAGAATATTATATGTTTTTACGGGAAGTAAGCGGTAGAGAAATATATGAGGAAAGGAACCAGGGGTAAGAAGACGAACATAAGGAGAATTTATCGTAATTATACCTGCCGTAAAATCCAGCATCCTCCTGTTGCCACGCACCATAATATTATGCAGCCTTGTTTGCTGAGGTCAACGTCTTGGAGACTTTACCGCAATAACTGCTAAAATCTTAAAAGCTTCGTACGCTCGAGTCTCCGAGAGATACGGGTCGCATGTACGAATAAGGGTTGGTACAGTCAGTAGTCTGCTGACTTCGTTTATGAAGGCGATGTTAGAAGATGGTGGACGGCGTAACTATTGAGGTAATGAATTCCACAAGGAGGGATGTTTAACAATAAAAGGTTTGCCCCAATGCTTGCTCTATCTATGGCAGTTTTGACGAAGAGTGTGATGTTTCGAAGAGAGTAGCGAGTGTGATTTATGAACTGAGGAACTGAAATGAAACTCTTTCCATTGACGAAACTATTAAAATCTATTAAGTTTGCTTTCGCCCGCCGAAGCCATTGAGGTTAAGTTTTTCGCACCTTTCATCGTTCCTTTTAACTTTGCCTGACGAAATGCTCACTAGCCGCTTCGTAAATGCAAGCCGAACTTTTACGACTGCAAGTCCGTCGCTTTGTCTCATGCTGGAGCGGATTAGGCAACAATAATCTAGAGTGGGTTTGACGAGCGTATTGAAGAGGTTTGGTTTACTCTCGTTCGACTTAAAAATCCTATGTAGAAACGGAACTGTCTTATTGGCTTCACAACTCGCTTAGGCGCGTGCTCCGAAAAGTTGAAGCTGCAGGAGTAGTCTAGACCCAAGTCTCAAACCTTGATACCGATGGGGATGGTTTGACTACCAATTTTAAGTCTCCCTTTAGATATGAATGCTGAGAGCTTCATCTTCCGTTTGTTGTCCCAAGTGTTAAGGGATAGTACGTCTTCAGTTATTTCGGCGATACTAGAGGCTAAAGACCCAGGCTGAAGGGTGTAAGCGATTTTGATGTAATAGGTTAATAGGAAAGGAATATTGCTTCAGACGATGTGTAATACATCATTTACGTACAAGATAAACAACAAATTGCCTAGTATACTGCCTTGGATTACGCCAATAGTTACTGGTCTGTGGTTCGAAGAGAAACTATTATCTTTCACTACTTGATTTCTGGATGAGCGATATGACGTGAACCATTAGAGTGTAGGGTAGGTGATTCCTTAGGATTTTACCTTGTTTATCAGCCTACGGTGAGGTAATCTGTCAAAAGCTTTTGTCGTGTTCAAATGGACTACTTTCACCGACTTTCCGGCGTTACCAGCCATTGCGATCGTATCTGGGCAACCAGTCATGCACATAGCGCAAGATTCCTTTAGGAGAAAACCATGTTGACTAGTAATGATGACAAATGTGAGCTGCAATTTAATAAAGCGCTCCGTGGCTCTAGAGGTAATAGGCATGTGGTTAATTGGTCTAGAGTTGGCTCGGTCGAATCGTATGCCTTTCTTATGTGTGCGGATAATGACAGCTTCTTTGTGGCGGAAGCGAGGTCGCTGGAAAGACAGAAATGCTGGGGGGAAAGGCGATACTCTTGCAGGGTGCGGATTTCTGTGCGTACCAACTGGAAGACTCTGGACGTTCGTTTGGCCCTTCGGGTCACTTCTATCCTGTGCCAGTTGGACTGAACTGACTGAACTACAACGCAAAATGACCGACTGCTCAATTCGGCAGATTCAAAACCAAAGGATCAGGGCTGGAACGTACATAAACAAATCATGAAGACCCATATTATGTATGCACGAAATGAGAAGGCCGTCTATTTTTGCTTACAAACGGTCATCCTTCTTGGCTCTATCTAGGTGGTATTCATATGGGCATCATAGAGTTTATTTTGAGGTTTATATGGATGATGTCTGCTTATAATAGAAGGGGAAGCCGACCGAGAAAATGGTACACATCGGGCTTCAGAGCAAAGCTTGGGCTAAGGCGAAAAATGTGAAAAGCCTACTTGCTTCAATGGCAAGATCGTGGAACTGGCCTAATATGATACCGCTAGTGTCACATGCCAAGCAGGGATTCCCTGGCATGCAGATGGCTCATACAAACTCCAATCAGGAGGAGCCGTCTGATCTGGTAAAGACAAACCTTGGAGCAGGTAGGAGACAGAAAAAGCGACTAGATAGGGAAACCGCCTTGCGATGGTTTGCAAAAAGAATGGAGGGACACGGAGAACAAACAGCCCCGTTATACACCGGCTGGTGGGGTCCGCAAGGGGAGCAATAGGATGACCCTCACAAATCCGGCTATTTTGTTAAATAAAATGCTAGAGTTGCGATTCCGGATTCCGCCTGTTATCGTGATGACTGCCGCCAAGAACTTTCTGCAGCCGTGTAATTTAGAAAATGAATTAATGGTGCAAGAATGCTCACTCTGCGGAATGGATAAGAAGCACGCCGTTAATCCTAGTAACTGAGAAGAATTACTCGGAAAAGGGCCCAAACTGAGCACCCGAGGCTCACAGGCCTTGAAAGTAAGCATCAAAACTAGAGGCACCAGGATATGAGTTGTAGGTGTGTACCAAAGCTCAGGGTAGAAACTAGTGGAGGACCTGGAACTGTTTACCTTTCGGAGTTTAGTTGTGGTTGCTTTAGGCAAACTTCTCGTACCGAAGAGATTTAACGGTTGTGAGATTGAATGGGACTAAGGGCAGCCCCGGATGAAATTCTTGGATATCAACCACCTGATCTCATGCATGCGCGTTCGGCGGTTCAATACGTCCCGCAAGCGGCTTGATGGGGATTCGCTGATAATGAAAATAACTAACTATCATAGAGTTTTGTGCTAGAAGTGCCAACGAGCAGGAGCGGTCATACTGTAACTGGCATTTGGGTGACTTCGTGGACTGACAAACGCCGACAAATACAGCATAAAATTCTCAGGGATAAGAATAAGTGGAGTTCGAGATTTGAGCCTTCGGAATCACTAATAAAAAGAAAGGGCTACGAACCAAGTGGTTTGTCAAGAAGAAACCAAACAAAGACGACGTGTTAGCAACAATGGACTCAGTTGCACCATCCCACGGACCAAAGGAGATCGGCTATCACCATGGAAAACAGCATCACGAGAGCCAGAAGGTGAAAATAGAAGGCCTTTATGAAATATGAGGATGCAATATGTCACCGGGGTTGTCTGAGGTAGAGGATAGATGGAGGATGTCACGCACCCAATGACATCGCTGAAATGCCTAGGAGCGGCAAGTGGCCGGGGCGGTTAAAAGCAACCCAAAAGCCCATTACAATTACGATGAATATAGGTCAGCTTTAAGAAGAACCTTGGGCAGAGTAGGGAACGACTGGGATATTGGGTCGGCCGGAAGACAGGTAAAAGCTAACTGTTCGCCGAGATTGTTCCAAACAGCATGGAAGCGGGATCAAGTAGTCCAGGGATTAACACTTAGTCATGCCACCATCATGGTGTAGATATCGAACGAGCCAATTGCAGAAAGAACCTCTGCACAGCCTCGAGCATTCGGGTAGGTCGAAAGCGGCAGGAACTGGTGGGATCTGTTCGGTGATAGCACAGACGTTAGCAATGGTCATGTTGAAACCCGTCACTCGCCTCCTCAACGGATCGCCGGATAAAGGGCAGCTTCGTGATAGCTCGTTTAAGTTGACAGTCACATAAATGCATGCAGATGGTAAAAGAGATTACTGTGGTGGCTGCAAACTAGTTAAAGGGATCTGCGCGACAGGATAGAAGCCAAAAAACTAACGATGATAGACCAATATGAGTTTGGCACCCATTTATTTACAACAAAGTTGATTATTTTCCTGTATCAACTGGCGGGTATGATAGGGCGGGGCAGGTGAGTATAAGTCTGTTATCTGGAAATCCAGAAAGCCTTCGACTCTGTGAACTATAGGCTTCATGTACAAAGGGAGAAGGCTTTGAAGTGGACGCCAAGGCGAACAAGTGGACAGTGCAGGGTCTAAATTGTGGATGATTCTGGGTTAGCCAATAGATGTCTATCAGATATCGGACTGTTGCACAGTGGGGTCACCTCAGGAATACTGCTGTTCTTGATGTATGTTAGAGAAATAAGCCGCGGGATGGAAAAAATTTTCTCAGGTTTGCACGGGCATTAGATT
Source organism: Fasciolopsis buskii (assembly GCA_008360955.1). NCBI lineage: Eukaryota > Metazoa > Platyhelminthes > Trematoda > Plagiorchiida > Fasciolidae > Fasciolopsis > Fasciolopsis buskii. The sequence goes on from LUCM01006803.1 coordinate 254,449, forward strand.
ATCGGGGACAGGACGAAGTAAAGTTATTCGGAACAGTCGGGATAACGTTTATCGATGGTTGGCAAGATGGGATCTTCTGTTGAGCGTGTGCCAGTACCAGCGGTTTATGGAAGCCGAAGCTGACCCTGCTCGCTACGCGGGCCCACTCAGGCACCAGGTCACGATGGAATAAAATCAACTAGCAAGGACTCTTAGGGGATTTAGCGGGTGCGGACCTCATGCCTGGTCTGCAAAGTCAAAAAGCAGTCGAAATAGGAGGACTGTCCGATCGCATTTAAAATGGTGTCCGGGCATGAGGACACAGCTTGTAACAATGGAAAAGCTGGAACAAGGCGAACTCACTTTTGCACACTTATTTAGACAATTGGATATGAGAACCGGATTTGTACTGTATTGAAAAAAAGGTTACTTAGTACAGGCCTTCAAGATCCTAAAGGGCTTAGCCAAGGTGCAAGTTACCGCAAAGGCTGTATTGCAAATAAGGAGATGAGACACCGAGAGGCAGCGGGAACACTATCGTGACAGCGTATAAATGCAAGGTTCTCCAGCAAATCGTCTAACTTAACGTTGGCGCATTTCTGGAACAAGCTACCAGGTGAAATAGTTGAGGTAAGATCATTTTGCGAATTCAAAGGATGCCAGGCAACGCATGATTGTCCGTATTTGGAGGAGACAATTTGTGATTCGTGGGACTGAGAATGATGATGGAGGGGAATGGCTGGTATTAGTTTCTCCTTTTAGGGTTTATGGGAATGACAACTGGAATCGCATACTAGATTCATAATTTGGCCCGTAATCCAAAGAAGGCTTCGACCCGCTGGAGTCAAAGTACCGTATGATCTAACAGGCTTGCGGTGCAAGAATTCGGTTGATTATGCGTTGGACCGTAAAGACCTGGAATCTAACTGGATCTGGGGCGGGAACTGAAGTGGGCTGCGTTCTAGAAAACTCGAAACTTCGAATCACGCGCTGTGTTTACCGCCACGGAAACCAGCAGAAAACACCGACCTGGACGATCGTCTGGCCTTTTCAGTCACTATTGTTCTGTGCAAACTGTAGTGAATTGGGACGAAAGTGATCTGAGATAAGATAATCCGTGTTTTGTTTCTTCTAGAGCGATACACTGAACCAGACTTGGGAGAAGTGGATGACCAATCGGAGTGCATACCATGGAAAATTTCTGGACACTCTAATGGTGAGAGTCAAAGCTTGTCCTGTGAGCGCTGAACTGAACTGACCTGCGAAATTCAAGGTCGCTTGTTGGCGCCTCTCCGCTTTCCGTTTTCGCTTTGGAGCTATGACTGACGTCTTGGATCTTCACGGGGGGAATGACTTCGAAGATGACGTGTACGGTGATCGTGAGTGCTTTTGGATGCATACATTATCATATTTTACGTATCAAATCATAATTTTCACCGGTTCAAGCTGAAATACACCTAAATATTCATTTTCCCAATATCGTTGTAACAATAGGAACGTTCTTCTAGTTTGCTTTGCCGCCGAATTTATTATTCTATCGTTAGCCTTTTGTGATCCCGCACTGTTTACAGGCATTTGTTTACTAACGGCCCGATTCTTACCGATTTGCTACTTTCTCGGGAGTCTTTAGAACCGATTGTCTTAACCCGGACCTCGTTTTGCGTTTGCTCGTTCTTAACCTTTGTAACCACGTATGCATCACTCTTACTTGGCTCGGTACGAATGCAAAACGGGAAGCCCTGAAACTCGACCGGTACAACGAGAAGCGGTGAAAAGTTGAGTCTATTTTTATTAAGAGCCGTCCACGTTCTGTTAAACAAGCTATCCGGGGGAACAAATCCATGTTCCGCTACAAGTCCGTTTGGAATCCACCATTTCCGGTTTGAACCCCTGAGTACCCCGCTAATGCTTCTTGCCGTAAAAGAGTAGTCCTAATGCACAATTAGAATGCATATGCACAGCGGGAGCTGTTGCCCGCAAACGGTAGTCGAGGCGGAACAAATGACTTTTCATTTCTGCATTGCAAAGTGATGACCGGGTAAGCATCGTTAAATACGTCACCGACATTTAGAAAATACGCCGACATATTCGTCGACCGCCCTCTTGTTGACCTCTTGTTTCAGGAGGATATAGTGGGTGGACGGATATGAATGCTTCAGTCCTGAGGTAATGGTTGCGCTTGTGTTGCACGTTATTCCACTTGTTACGAAAACTAACGTAAACACCTATCAAATGGATGGATTCAAGTAACCCCTGTCCGACTAGCAATGTCTCCGGCACATTGACTGGGATCGTGGTAAGCCGCATATGCTTACGGATCGACGGAATTATGACCTACGGAAATTGTTGGAAGAACAGGGATACGCGGGACCAGGAAGGACTTGCGAGGAGTTGTTTAGGGCTGGGGATGCAGTCAGGCCACTTCTGCAGGAGTAGAGTATAATGCACTCCAGATTTCGCTTATCAGAAGGATATAGACAGTGAACACACTAGTTGAACGTCGAAACCTAATCTGTCCTGTATTCTGAATCAGACCGACCATGTTTCATTAATTCAGCTTGCATAACCGTGATACATGACCTCTTTCGAAACCAAAATGTTAACCACAGTCAGTCTTTTGCTGCAGTAAACCAGCGTCAAAGGAGTGCCTAGCAATCATAATCTAAATGACACTTCTCTCTGCCACTGAAAACCAATCAAAGTCCTACTATTTTCTTGTCGGCTTCCACCTGCTTCTGTAGATCAGTCGGAATGCTGCATTCCGTTCAGCCACTACTCGTTTGTTAGGGAGCGGGCTCGTTGCAGGGATCATTTCCGATTCCGAACGTGTTCTTCCTCCTCCATCCGAAATGGAACGAACACTTATTCTTATGCCAGTAACTTGCGAGAGAAGTCAGCTTTCTGGATGTCTCTGACCGCAGCTGTCTTTGCTTTACGATCTGGAGCAAAATTCAGACTGATGACGCTAGTAATCCATGCCCGCCTTAATAGTGTCAACTCACGTCTTCAGTTGGCCACGGAGGCGACATTTCTAGTCTAAACAAGGTGATACTAATAGGCTCCTTTTCTTTAATTCCACATCCGGTCGGCGGTGAACATGGCCGAACCGCTGTAGACGGTCTTCGGAGAGATGACGAGAGCCGTTCGACATTGATACAGTGCTGACAGCGGCGTTTGAGACGCAATCATACCACTTGGTTTTTGCTATATGGCGGAGACACCAGTGGTCAAAACTTTCAAACCCTTTTTGTGTTTACTCTTAGAGGCCGGGTTTCGCATGCGCATGTAAGGGCTGGGCGGACAGCGGCATGGTAAACGCGCAGCTTCATACGAAGGCTTATTTCTCTGCAAGACCACACTATCCTACGAAAGCAAGGTGGTAGTTAACACGTTTATTGAGCAGTGAAACGTTCTCGAACCCATTCTCTGGACCGATTTAGCCATGTGCCGCACACTTGCCTTCGTTCTTTCGAGCCTCCCTCTGTGTTAATGTGACTGTGCTGTGATGACTTGAACTGCCGCTCTCAACTGGGGGAGTCGTGCTGTCTATCTGAGTTCTGGCTCGATTGCGCTTTTTTGTTGCTAACATGGCCTTTGTCTGTTAAACAACACCCGGTACAGTCGCTGTTGGTTCTCCGCGTGACTGCTCCTGGTTGGTTCGTGCTGTGAGGTCGATTATCCCCTCCATTGATTGTGGTCATATCTTCCTCTACAATAGGAAAACTTTCCTGATGCAGTCTGCGCAAAGCTTAATTTCCTCTCTGACCTGGCCGTTCGGTTGGATGGTAGAGCCCATGTACTTGGCGTGAAACACCTCATCATCATCATTATCATCGTTCAGCGTTAAACGGCAAGGCAAGCCTCACACGTTTCTATAAAAAGAGCGGATATCCAAGGGGAACAGGGAGTGGTCCTACACAGGCGGGAAAAGATAAGATGCTGCTGCAGCCAACACGAAACACAGTCTAACTGTACAAACGCACGTGTTTTCAATCATTCTGATTCGATAGAAAATGACAGCACGATCGCCACTGTTCACGGTTCACTGCCATATCCTTAAGTGTCTCCAGCCAGCAAGTCGACGAGTCTTTCGGACCCCAACCACGAAGGCGTGAGACACCTACATTATCTAATTTCGCTGTACATTTTCTCATCCCACGTTGCCACGTCATCTGCTGACTTGCACATGCCTTCTTTCATTCATTGGGGAGAACACAAAATAGGGCACGATATAGCGGGCGAGTGTTCGTCATACTCAACACGTGACCCAACCAGCGTAGCCTACTAGGTTTCATACGCTGAAACAAGCGATTCTCAGAAGTGGCACCCAATACCAGATTCCTGGCCTCAATATTACTCACCCGGTCACTCCATCCACTCTTAGCCATACTACGTAGACATCGATGACCGAAAACCTCCAACCGACGAACATCGCCCACACGCATACTCCACGTCTCGCAATCGTACAACAGAACTGAGCGCACTGCAGCACAGTAAACATGACCTTTCAACTTCAGTGAAATATCAGGCCGACGCCACACGTTCTTCAGTCTAGCGTAAGCTGCCCGAGCCTTGGATATACGCATATTTACCTCCACTCCCGAGCTACCATCGTTAGACACGCAGCTACCAAGGTAGATGAAACGGTCCACAGTCGTTATTTCCTCTCCATCCAGTATCAAGTTCGGCGCTGCTGTCGTCCAGTCCTGTGAAGCACCCGCTCCAATGTGTCACTATTGATGTGGATACAACGTGACGAATCTTGCGAATTTGGGGAGAGCCTCGTTTTTGGTGTGTTTAAAGTCAAACCGACAGTCATGACTTCACCTATAGTCTGGTTTAGGACCAGCTGCGCAGTTGCAGGCTTCTCTCAAAAAGATAATGTCGTCGGCGAAGTTTAAGTCACTGACCCAACAATCGTAGCCAGGTTGTGTTCCTCAAAAGTCATTAAGAGCATGTTGCATTATCCGGTCTGTAGCGTAGCTGAATAGAATCGATGACAGTGAACAACCTTGAGAAACACCGGAATCAAAGGAGACTGAAAATTCTTCGACGTAGGCTCGGACGCGCTTCTGTGTTGACGAATAGTATGCCTCTAGCAGTTCAGTGTACTTTTCCGGCATCCCTTCGCTTCAAAGTATGCCCCAGAAAAACTGTCTCTAAACGGAGTTGAATGCTTCAAGGAATTCGATAAAACACGCTGCGATGGGTTGCTGGAACTTATACTACTGTCCTAAAGTTTGACGTAGTGTGAAGATCTGGTCAACATAACTTCCTAGACAAAAGCCACATTGGGTACAGTCTATTTTTGCCTCCCGAGCAGCAACATATCGGTTTAGCGGAACAGTTGCAAAGAGCTTAACTGCTACATCGATGAGGCTGATAATTCCGTAGTTTGCACATATAGTCTTGTCGGCCTTTGATATAGGGAGTAGAAAAAGGTTGTCTGGTCTTTGGGAAAGGTTTTGGAGTGCTAGATGCGACGGAACAACTTACTTAGTGGACTCAGCAAAGCTGATAAGCAAGATTTGAAGATATCGGGCGGGATGCCGTTCTCATCGGGTGACGTCTTGTTTTTCATTATCTGAACAGCTGAGATGATCCCCAGTTTGTCAAGAGGCCCAAGGTCAGTTTCATATTGCTCCATGTTGCCTATTGCAGGGAAGACGGTTGAGCAGCCGGTTTAAATGTTCGGCCCATTTACGAAACCTTTTTTGCACCCTGTTATGAGGTGGCCAGTGCTGTCACGAGGCGTAGATGTTGGAGGCTGAACCTTTCCGTGAAGCATATGAGTCTTCCCGAAATCATCAGCAGCAGCCGCGGTCTGTAATTCCATGCTAATATCTTTTTAGGTCGCTTTTCGCTGGGCGTGTAACTTTGCGGCAGATATTGTGATGATCGGATGAGTTGTGCAGTCTCTGGTCTCTAGCCTTAGCACACCGATTAAGAGTTTCTACCGATGTCCAGTCCTCTCTGATCCTTTTTGCTTTGCCTAGCTGACTAGGTGGTTGATGTTTCTGACCCCGTCCACAGCTTAGCCAGGCTGCCACCTTCGTACGTCTCAGCTAGTTTAGATGTCATAGTACTGGGCAGGATTTTGACGTAGTCTGGAATTGTTAAGTTGGTCTGTCTACTCTGGTGCGGTTGGATTTTGTGACATGCTGAAAGGTGAAGCCTGAGGTTAGCGCATACTAGTGTGTGGTCCTGCTGGTCCTGTGCAGGTATTCCAACCTCCTGCAGTTAAAAGGATGTCGCGCCTTGGGATACGATTGGCCAAACCCTGAAGTTCGTTGTAAAAGACATCTTTAGTGTTTGGCTCAGCTTGTGGAGCAGGAGCGTGGACTGCAATGACGGTCACGTTGAAGTTCCAGTGCAAACTTATTCCCAAGAGATCAGGGTGCTTTGAGCTCGACTGCTCATTGCAATCGCAATAGCGTCCTGAATTGTTCTGATCCTTTATGGTACATCCAGTAGAATGCGCCCGTCTGGGGGACTTAAATACATTGGATGCCGGAGTAGGGTAAGCGCACTTCCGATAGACGAGTAATATCGATTCCGCAAACGTAGAATTTACTCATGGAAATTCATTGGCTACCCGTATCCTGTAGAGTTTTCATGTTCCAACAGTCTATATGCTTGCGGGATCTTGTGTTTAGGTTTACATTCCCGGTCCGTGTGTAGGTTACCCCGGCCACTGGGGAAACAGAGTGCCTCGCTTACCGGGCGCGCCTTAGCATAGTGGGAACAACCTGTTGATACGCAATCCATGGAGATACTTTGTAATTTGTGTATGAGGTGACTTCCTCAGTCTCACCCGGCTTTTGTTCGAGGTGGCAACTCTAGCCCGTGCATAACCAATTGCGACTTACCGGGCGACAGACATTCCGGTGATAGGAGCTGGTGGCCGAGCAAGCGCTTCGTACGCCTTCTGGTGTTACTACACCAATCCGGAACGCCCGGCGCGTCCTAGGTGATCGTAGTGCATGGTTTCCGGCGGGCCACTAGGAGTTCGTTCCCCATTCCGGAGAAGTGACTGCGACCCATGGGTCCATGCAAGCCTGTGATTGTACAAGCTGGGACTGGCAATGGTTTGACTAGCAGTAAAGTTGGAAAGAGAGTAATAGAGAGTGGGGTCATGGGCAAAACAGTGAAGAGGGTTGAAGATTAATGTAAGGGAATAATTCATAAGCAGAAGAAAAAGGGTGGGATAATTATGGAACCTTAAGGGATACCAGTATTCACAGAGAACGGATGAGGCAGAACTTCACTGACTCGGGCCGAGATGATCCGCTCTCTGAGGAAGCATGGCACCACGATACGAGAGCCAGACGGAACTTAAACAAAGACAATTTCGACAGCAGACCTTCATGGGGAACGCGATCGAAGGCCTTGATGATGCCCAGCGAGACCAGATGAGTTCCTCCGAGCGCTTGATACTGGATGGAGAGGAAATAACGACTGTAGATCGTTTCACCTATCTTGGTAGCTGCGTGTCCAACGATGGTAGCTCGGGAGTGGAGGTAAATATGCGTATATCCAAGGCTCGGGCAGCTTACGCTAGACTGAAGAACGTGTGGCGTCGGCCTGATATTTCACTGAAGTTGGAAGGCCGTGTGTACTTTGCTGCAGTGCGCTCAGTTCTGTTGCATGGTTGCGAGACGTGGAGTATGCGTGTGGGCGATGTTCGTCGGTTGGAGGTTTTCGGTCATCGATGTCTACGTAGTATGGCTAAGAGTGGATGGAATGACCGGGTGAGTAATATTGAGGTTAGGAATCTGGTATTGGGTGCCACTTCTGAGAATCGCTTGTTTCAGCGTATGAAACCTAGTAGGCTACGCTGGTTGGGTCACGTGTTGAGTATGACGAACACTCGCCCGCTATATCGTGCCCTATTTTGTGTTCTTCCCAATGAATGAAAGAAGGCATGTGCAAGTCAGCAGATGACGTGGCAACGTGGGATGAGAAAATGTACAGCGAAATTAGATAATGTAGGTGTCTCACGCCTTCGTGGTTGGGGTCCGAAAGACTCGTCGACTTGCTGGCTGGAGACACTTAAGGATATGGCAGTGAACCGTGAACAGTGGCGATCGTGCTGTCATTTTCTATCGAATCAGAATGATTGAAAACACGTGCGTTTGTACAGTTAGACTGTGTTTCGTGTTGGCTGCAGCAGCATCTTATCTTTTCCCGCCTGTGTAGGTCCACACCCTACTCCCGTTGGATATTCACTCCTTCTATATAAACGTGTAACTCTGGGGAAAGGCAGCGGTCAGTGAGGCTTGCCTTGCTGTTTAACGCTGAACGATGATAATGATAATCGCTGCATACTTGATCGGCACGAAATTCGCAGTATTGTTCCGGTGTTCGCTGTTCACACACCATAAAAGCTATGAATGATACTGCCAATTTAAAGTGTATAGGCCATTTGGTTTCTTTATCACCCATTTAGAATATGTCACAGGTACGATTAATACCGCGCATACCCGCTCAGCCACTGGCAGAGACCCTGCTCTATACGACGCTGTACGATTCACTCCTCTTAGTCGCCACGCCGGTTTACCGGTGAGCTGGAACTCCCACGCCGTCAAGGCCATTCGCTGTTAGTGGTCGACTCCTGCCTTCTGTGCGCTGACCGAATCCTTATTTTTAAACCCCTCCGCAGAACCGTCCTCAGTCATTTCCATATCGGCCACCCGGGAATCGCGCGAATGAAATCAATCGCCGCAACTTTACTTACTGGCCGGGTGTGGACATTGACCACTGTCATCGTCCGCCAATGCTCTCGGTGTCAACAAGCCGCAAAGCTGCGGCCACTTGAACCATCACCGTGTCTGAACCCTGAAAACCCTTAGCCTCGTATCCACCTGGATTTCTCCTGGCCGATTGATGGCGTCATTTACCGTGGATGCCTTCTCAAAATGGTCTGAGGTCATTTCGCTCTCACTCACCACGACGTTGTCGACAATCGGCGCCGACCAAACTATCTTCATCCACGGGCTTCCGAAGACCATCGTGACAGATTGGATCCCGGTTTACATCAGCCTCATTCGACCAGTCCTCTCAGCGTCGTACCATTAAACACGTTCGTTCGCCGCCTTACCGTCCACGACTCAACGGGCAGGTCGAGCGCCTCGTGGAAATCTTCAAACGGGCACTCGTGTAGTCACGAGGGGGGAAGAATATACGTGAAATCATCAAATCTTCCTTATCGTGTATAAGACCACCCAAACCCAGCAACTCCGAGGGGTCAGTCACCCGCGGACGCACTGATGAACTGGAAGATACGGACAATCCACCACATGCTACTATCCACGTCGGGTCCAGCAATTGGTACAAAAAGAGAAGGATTTACCGTCTGCAACAAGGTTCATGCACGAGACTGTCGTCCGGGAAATCCAGACTGATGTGACGCTGTTTTAACGCGCAGAATAGAGAGCGTTGTCTCCGGAGTGGCGACTGGAGGCGAGAAGTAGTTACGTCACGAAAACCAACTAAGGAATGGGTACGTATCGGAGGACGAAAATCGTGCAAAACTCAATTCCAGTGGATATATTGTTAGACACCTTTCAAGTACCAGTAATAACAAGCACCGATAATGAACCGTGCTTCTTGCCAAGAAGATGATCAGATGGAACGCGGTGACAGATACAGCCATTTCAAGTAGACCCACATACGAAGGACTATAGGTCAGTTATTCAAGGGAAAGGTTTTGGGGGAAATCCTTTCCCCCATAAATCGATGCCGTAAATCTCGAATTTTCTATTTTTGTTCAGAGTCATCTCATTTTAGAGATATCAAAATTTTGCCTTCAATTTTAAATTCACACCAGTGGACTTTTGGTGAAGATGTACAGTTCGCACGCAACTTATCGTTTGAATGAACAAGGTTACCTAAAATTCTTTATAAGCAGCTGAGCTTACTGCACAAATCGCCTTTGGTCCAGCGTCAAATATACGGCTGAGCTAGAGGTTTCGTCTTCTTGTGTGTCCGGTTCTCCAGCTGGTTATTAGCGGGATTCGGAATTGGAATTTGTCACATTGACCGGAAATTGAGTGATTCGATACGCTGGATACCCACTGTGTGACTTAGACGTTCGCACAACGTAATCTGGTAGGCACGGTTTACTTGTCATCTCGCCGTACGCACCCAGACGCAACCAAAGTGAACCTTTGTTAAGAGGCAGACGTAAGGCAAGTGGGCTAGCATTGATTTTAGCATATGTACACGGTAAAGATGATCGTCTCTCTCCAACTGATACGGACTCGGGGTCCTTCCGACTTTGAATATTGTCGTTCAGAGAACGGAACAGTACTTGGTTGTGCGTCGTCATCAGCATGCACCTCGGATGTTTGAATCGCTGGCACACCACCTCGTGTCCCTTCTTCAAGCCATACTACAGCAGTCGCTCTTGACCGAGCATTACTCTGTACTAGACCGGTCAGGTGCTTTTTTGGGCGTGGAGCCTTCTTACACTTTGCGGTTGGAGCCGTATCCATGTCATTTTTTTAATATTTAACCTTGTGGTATACGATCATTCTGCTCTTATGTTTCCCCGGAACGTTTGACAACTAACTTCCGACGTTTTCATTTAAACAGAGGGCCTCATAAAGCTGAAAGAAAGCGCGAAGAAGCGGAAAGGTCGTGGAATTATCGCCGGTATGTGATCAAGAACCATCCGAATCAGAGATTTCTTTCACAGAGAGTGTCAATACTGGAAGAGAAGGATTCGAGAGTGTTCCAAGTGACGGTGAAACGGGTGGCCCAGGACCCCAGCGATGTTTGTTTTGTTGTTCAATAATTTGTATCCTTTTAGCTGTCGAAGGATGGATATTATTTATTCGCCATGTCCATGAAGAAGCTACCGAAGAGGATATTCGCGACAAGTTTTGTGAATATGGCGACATAAAAAACTTGCACCTAAATCTTGATCGTCGTACCGGCTACCTGAAGGTTTGCTCTAATTATTGTAAGGAAGACAGCTCTTAGGGTTATGCACTTGTTGAGTACGAACTGTTCAAAGAAGCCCAAACGGCAATGGAACAGCTTAACGGAAGTGACCTCCATGGACAGAAAATCCGCGTAGACTGGGCATTTACAAAGGGCCCAAGCTCAGGCAAACAATCCGTACGGCACCGGGTTCGTGAACGTAGCCGAAGTAGGAGTCGCTCCGACGAAAGACGCTGAGGTTTTTGAAAAGGATTCTTTGTAATCTTTGTATTTGTGAATAAACTTATTCTCACCTCACTGAACTGACCGGTTCTTGAAACCAACCCCGAAGCATATGGTTTCCGAAGAATCGTTGATGACCGCACGACTGAATGAAGAGTCCCGGTTTTGAATCATTGATGGGAGATCAGCGATGATATTCGAGTGGTGTCAATGAAGAAGCCAATGTGACTGTAAAACTTAGGTTAAACTGAAGTTCTTTGGAATGAAAATACTTCAACGTTTCTCCAGCCTATTAGCAGCTGAAGAAGCCTGCCTGCCTCAGTACGATGAGGTTCAAAAGCGAAAACTCGTGGATCCACTTATTATGAACGTCAGGACCCTAGTGCCAATTTCAGTAACGGAGCACATTTTGATGGAATTGAGCATTTTTCTGAAGTTAGCATTTTTAAGTGCCTTGAATAGTGAGCAGTGTCGTTGTTGGTTTCAGACCGTAAATCAGGATCTTGGCTGCGGAAAATTGTTGTCCACTTCTTATCACTTCCACCAGATCTTCGGAAGAATGGAAGAAGCTCATTTCATCGATCAAACAATACACTAATTATGGATGGCGACAAAACAGCTCCGACCGATTTCGTTGACTTATTATGGGATAAGAAATATGTACAGCATACCAAATCTAGTGCGTTTCAGTCACGGGCATCTGCATGTCTTGCTACTTTCGTAAAGCCACAGATCAACTGCCTTGGTGATCGGACATTGAACCTGGGCACAGGAAACGAGCGGTTCAATTCGGATAGTTTCGGATGCGATGGTCAGATTGGACAATCTGGAATCATGGCATTATTGATTTTGCCAAGCAAGAGCTCGGTATACCGTTATTGCCGAAACTCATGCAACAGGCTTCATACAAACACTTTCCGCGTCAATGGACAACAGTATAAAGAAACAAACACTCAAATATGTATTCATTTTATTTAGCGAGAACTGGCGAATCGTTTTAGCGAGAAACTGGAAGCTTTGATGTTAACTAGCGAGCAAATGGGCTAGGAATCTAGTCGATATCCCACTTGCGTATATTCCAACCATGAAGCATTACGAGTAGAAAGTGCGGTTACTTCACAACATGAGGCATGTGTTGATAGAAATCCAGCATCAACAAGCAATAGCGAGCGATGGGCTGCCACTATCCTTCAGTATTTTTTACCATTTTGATGGGGCGACCGGCACCTCCAGTATGAAACTGCCTTTACCTCATACTCCAGACAGTTAGGATTTCTAAGTCTATCCTTCGGTTTAGTAATTCCTTAGATTACCGCTTCAGAGCACGGAACATCTTGGATATGATCAAGATTCAGACTGTCGTATGATTCGGCTTATCCATTACCCTGGTCAAAGATCAACACTTCCGCGGCGACACCGCAACGATTACGGCAATCGATATTCTGAACGAAAACGCCCTCGAGAAAGTTGATGAACACAGCTAGACTAAATCGGCCAGTGAATTCATTGAAGATCTCATAAGCAATCCGATTTTGATTACTAAACGAACTTTTTCCTCTGCTCGACTTGGTCTCTCTCAGTAGATTTAGTGAGAACTGGAGATGGCGGGCGCGAGACGGTCGATTGAGGGTCTGCGGCCGAAACGGAGCGGACATCTTCCCTTGTTATTATAAAACCGTATCTGAGGCATACCCTGGCCCAAAAGTGTGTTGTCATCCAGTTCACGTCAGATTAAAAGAAAACTACTCTATCGAGGACAACGTATTTACTAAATCTTGGTGGTGTTACGTGGTGCATCCTTCAGCGACATTACAGCTTTTTTATACTGTCTACTTTGTTCGGATCAAGGAGGTATCACCGTCACCACAACGACAAAGTTTACCCTGTCCGTAGTGCGCCCGCCTTTGACGCGTTTGTAGGAATTTTCTCATTTTATTCATGCAAAAGTAAATGACAACAGGAATTAGGAAGTGGAATAAGTTTCTTTTGAACGTTTTCTTTCGGAACTGTCCATTTCGTGAGTGGTCTGCAGGCCACACACCATAGATCCAACGACAAAATTAACTGGTCGCCGGACTGAGGTGCTCAGCATTTCCCGCAACCACGCATGGTAGTTATATTGTTTTATCGGGCCAATGATCCATAGTCAGTACCCCGTGACACCACCCGGACAATGATTTATGGAGTATCGGTAAAAATTTATGTTGGGATTAGGGGAAAGGACTTCTGTTGCGGAGTTTTAACATGAATATGAAACTATGTGACCATTTCCGGATGTGATTGATTCCTCTCTATGAAAGACACTTGGCATCGTTTGTTCGTTTCATATGATGCAAGCAGCGGCCTTAAACACAAAATTACAAACTGGCCAAGGTTTTTTAATCTGTTCAGTGTTTCTCGCTCGCTGGTTTACTGTCGCGATAACGATAGGCAATTAAGACAGCGCGTTTAAGTGACCTTGGCGTAAAGTCATCAGCACTTTTCCTGAAGGAAAGTTCTCCTGTTCGCGACCAACCGTAATTATCAGACTTTAGCTAACAGAATATCCCAGTTAAGAAATAACTATCTTCAGCTTACAGTAAATGTGTAGTCGTGGGTAGGATATTCGTTGAAATAACTCTTTCTGCTGAACAAGCGAGCGTGTTAGCAACTATGAGTGCCAATTAATATGAATCCTAAGACCCTTCCTAAAGCGATGGCAAAATTCTCATATTCGTTTTTCATGTTCAGACTGGTCTACCTAGACAATCAAGGTCGTTTATTTGTATCAGGCCCCATTGCAGCCTACAAACAATGGTAATAAGGGAAATCTTTACGTGAATCCATGTTTGCTGTTGCCTCTTAATATCTCGTAAACACTAGAACATTAAGAATGCTGACAGGAATTTTTCCAATGTCACAGTCAGCGAAACCTGTATGCCGAGATGCATTAATGTCACGCCTCGTAGTAACGGTAACGTTATCAGTGCGGTAAGTTCACCTCACGCCGCTTCAAATCAAGTCTGCAGAGTGGAGTGTTCATCTTGACGCTGATTGCGATCAAAACCTAGCAGCAACGATGAGGTACTGAGCCAAGACGACTAAAAACTGCTTATTAGCTGGAAGAAACCATTATTTGGGCGAGCAAGCAACTGATAATTATCTTTATCGTGGTTTTTCTCCCGGGTTTTTTATGACATGCATGAGTGCAGTGGAAGGGACGTATGCCATAAGCCACTAAGGCCCACTACACCGGAGGACCGGCAACTTTGACCCTGAAACTTGGAGTGGCGTAGAACCGCGTAAGGTCAGGTGTGGTAACGAGCCGGGCGACAGCGAGTTGCCGCCTATCACCTTTTGTTTTTCTCTTCTACATTTTCCCCATTGCCTGCCTAACACAATGCACTTTTTTGTGTGGAATCATGACATACAAAGAATTGAAAGGAAGTTTCCTCAATTTCACAATGGCTAAGTCTGATCTGAAAGCCGAATGTAAAATTTGCTTCCGTTTGCTCTGAGCTATTGCTTACCCCGCTTCTGAAACATCACACTGCCAAAAGTTGGAAAACATTAATGTTTTGCCTGTAATCACTACTCATCTTAACTACTTACTAAATAGGTTAACTGACAAAAATGTGAAGTCCGGCCTAATCGTCGCGTAACAAACCGCTAGGTAATGGTCTGGGCACTAAACGGATGTGTCTGTAAACACACCTAGTTCGCGGGTGGTAAAAAGACTGTGAAACGACCCCAAGAAAATCGATCATTATAGGGTAAAACTAGCTTACTCACGATCACTCTGACATCCGTTTAACATCCTATTCCTACCGTTACTTTTCACAAACGGTTCCGTGCATTCAACACGATGTTCTCTGACTCGAGATGTACATAACTGCGCAGAACCCGTAGTATACCCTACCGGTTCGATAAAAAAGAACACTCGGGAATACATGCGAGGCAGAAAATTAGATTTTCGGTCAGAAAAATCAAAAGTCTTGAAACAAATGTGAAAGACCAAGTCGACAGAATACTCGGATAGGTGTGGGGTGGTAAAAACCATCACAAGAATTCCTACATCCCGATGCGTCCGTCGTGTTCAATTATTCCTACAAAGGAAGGGTGGTAAGGAGAATTAAAAAAAACTAGAAATTGAAATAAATTTTCAACCTGCAGGGTGAAACTAAGCTTGATCAATATTGAATAGTGTTAGGGAGAAGCAGCTACCAACAATTTGGCCATGGCATCACCGAATCGAGGGTAATTGTCGGTATCGCTTTTCACTAGAGCGATTGCAAAAGACCTGAGACCAAGATAAGGGAACAGACATATGGGCGAACGTACTTTTTGTACACCAATCATCTTAAGTTACGGCAACAACACGGAACCGAAACCAAGGATGGCGAACTATTTTGTAAGTCTATCATTTGGTCAACCATTTGACAAACCAAAAGACGGACGAAAATTGGGCGCAGTGGCCTGGCAGTCGCTGACTACGGTTGGTACCGGCGTCATGCGTTGAGGTTGAGTCATCGAAATGTGAAAAGGTCAACTGGTTAGTTTGAGCAAGCTCCTTCAGTGTACAGCCTCAGTTTGAGAGAGCGCGCACTGACTGCCTCAGTCGACCTTGATGTTAGCCATTTGACAAACGACAACTACTTATTCCCCAATCACCTTTGGCTGAAGTAATCTGTTTCGTCCCAGCTGCAAAGAGTTATTAGTAGACATTATAAAATTCTCCCTTAACAATTGGTAGCTCCATTTTATACTAACGATCACTTTTAGACCGAAAAAGTTCTCACTCAATACCATGCTTCCTAGTGGGAACATATCGGCCGAAAAGTAGCTCTCTAACAGACCTCTCTGCACTGCCGCCTCGTAGTTCCCTTTCAAATACTGCATTCACATTCCGTGAGCTTTCACTGATGCATTGAATGCAGTTTTTGATTTTTGCTGCCAACTTGACTCATTTTGGGTTTGTGTGCACAAATTCCGCACTAGTCTGTGTACTGTCTCGTAAAAGATGGGAAAAATCTAACTTTCTGACCAGATAAAATGCACTCCTCACTGGGCTACTTGTGCACTCGTCAGTAGGCAAGTTAACGATGGTTCACTCAGCCCATGAGCGTCCGGCTTACTTGCCAAGATCTAGCTTCATGCATAGGACCACTCCAACAGAATTTGCCGCGAAATGAAGACTACCGACGAACGCATATCTCCATGCAATAAATTCATTTAAGGTTATGAATTCAGTGGTCCAAGTTGCTTTCTAGCAATACTGGCCTATTCAATAACGGGCAACAGTCAAGGGCTACTTAGGTCTAGATGCGACACCGGTGGGGACCGAACTTCGGTCAGTAAAACCGTACGCGATAGAAGTAGATACCTTATTCATGCCAGACAGCAGGAGCTCGACAGCTGGGGTGAGTATTTCGAGGTGCAGTTTAGCTTTCTATGTACCAATGTCGTGGTCAATACCTATCATTCCTGGGGAGTTATTAATTGATTCTCAAACGGAAAGGAAAGCAGAGTCGGGCATTCGATTATTGAGGTCGGGAAAGTCGATCGATCCCAACGACCTCCTCCCAGTTCTTTTTAAATTGAGTGGAGATGCCTTGATAAAAGCTCTTTTCTCCTCGTATGTGACATTTGAAACGGGCAGCATATTCTGTTATCTTGAGACGTGCCACTGATTACATCCATCTTAAAGAAGAGAAGAGTACGCTGGATTTCGCCCAGTTCGAAGTTGCGTTGACCAGGTTTTTGTCCTCTGGTTACTTGAAACGCGCCACAGATACACCATCGTCCGACTTGAAAGGTGCTTTCAATGTTGTTCATCTGAAGGGTATCCCAGCGAAGTTCGTGAATCTTCTGACTGCACTGTACTCGCATAATTCTGATCCCGTAGGAATATACGATGAGCCACCAAATTCACTCGAAATGGCCAGCACTTCGTCAAGGATGTCCCATTTCTTCATTCCTGTGTAACTTCGTCATCGAACAGGTAATGGAGGATGTTCTAGGTTGTCTTCAAGACGCACGAGTTGAACGGGCGAATGGTGAAAAACTGTGACCTAGAATACGCCGATTAACTTGTCCGAATGTGTGGAACATGCACAACGTGCACTAGACAGACTAGAAAGAGTTATAATGCCACTCGGCATGTTTTGTCACAAAACTGGACGATGGTAGTAGCTCGATACTCGAAAGAGAGGAACCAACTAGTGTCGACCGTTTCAATTACCTCGGAAACTACCTCGCAGTATTAAACGTGAACAAGCATATATCCGGGGCTCGATGGGCATACGGTGGACTGAAGTACTTGTGGAGCTAACCTCATATTTTGCTGAAGTTTAAAGGTCGTTTGCACAGTACCACGGTGTGCTCAGTTTTGTTGCACGATTACGGGACATGGAGTTTGCATGCTGAAGATAGTCGCGCGGAGGCTTTTGATCGTCGATTTTTGTGTAGCATCGCCAGGATTGGATGGAATGGTCGCATGAGCAATGTGCAGGTTAGAAATCTGGCACTGGATAGCAGTTTAGGAGATATTTTATCACAGCATATCAAACTTAGTAGATTTCTTTGACTGGGTCACATGTTAGTTATGATGAGGAGACGTCTGCCACACCGTACTCTATTTTCCGTTCCTCCCTCGGAGTGGAGGTCAACAGGTGACGTGACAGTGTGCATTGAGAAAAGATACAGTTGGTCAAAGGCGTGAACACTGTCGATAGGCTTGTCACTTTCTGTCGAATCAGAATGACTGAAAAACGTGCACCCCTACAGTCAAGATCTATGTCGCAGCGTTCAATAAAGCTCTATCTGTTGTTTATCGCCAAACGATGGTGATGGCGGTCGGGCAAGACAAGTTTTTTTCACTAGCATTATTCACGTGTGACGGCTGCGACGACAATAACTCAGCAGTCAAAGGCCTTTACTCCCTAGGCGCAAAGTTTCCGGATCGCGCAACAGTTTCCAGAACTGAGTTGCTATGTAGACCTCTAGTTACACCAAATAACGCATTAAATATAACTGCATAAAATCAATGTGATAAGAGTTAGTGTAAAAAAACTCCCGAAGTGCCTCTAAGTGACGGCATGAGTCATGCGCCTGGAAACTTCTCGCCACAGCGTAGGCCTAAAAATGTCTCCCTTGGAATGACTCGCCAGCATCACTCGGCCAATGGCGTGTAATGTTAGAAGAATCGAACACGTGATTGGCTGCCTAGAGCTAATCATGCGTCTGCCTTCACGAACGGGAAATATCGCACGATCGATCATCGACAAGTCATTGCGGGACACATCATTATTGTGCGAGTTACAGGAAAAACAAAAATCAGATGACTCACGACTTGATTATGAGGAAACGAGAGATTCTTACATTACATCCAATTCATCAAGGGCCAGGGGGTTCAGTGTGTGTTAGATCTGTTCTATGTTGGAGGATATGGTTCAGCAGACTGCAGACTTCGCCGGATGGACCAGGACGGGGGTCGTTTAGCTTTGTAAAGACCAAGCTCATAGATTTTCTCCAAAACACTATCGGGAACTAGATAGCGGACGGTCCGACCCAATGCGAGTGACTGACGAACCATGGTTGCACTTAGGGCGTTTTGGCACCAGTCGGTTATGAGCACAATATTGGACTGGGGTTGGAAAGAACCGACAGTGAAAAATGAAGATACGTAAAAGCATACATCAGAAGGATTAATTAAGCACGGGTTTACAAGACTCTGTGAATTAATAACAGCAGAATGATCCGTACCACTTTAAGACTGAACTCAGAGAGAAATAAGAATGAAATGAGAAACTATAGGTCTGATTTGAGAACAAGGGGCTGCAGTAAGTCTCGCCCGCCTTTCATGCATCTAACTGGCCAACTGGTCGTATCAGTCAGCAGTCCATGATCGCATACCTGTCTCCTCGCATTCGTTACCAACGGAACTAGGACAAGCCCCATTTGCGCATCATGCACGCTAGTATTCATCCAGCTACGCGAATACCTTCAGAATCATAAGCATCTCAGTGACTAACAACATCGTTTCCGAAAGAGGCGCCTCTGTCTGCCCAAACCTTCTCTTGGCGCGGGAACAGTGATTCGAAGCAAGGGCAAAATGCTATTTTATTCACTTCATCTATGCTGATTTGAGTGAGATCACCGAAATTACTCGGAGCCCCGGCAAAGTTTTGTCAGTGTACTAGAGATTTCGTGAGAGAGAGAGAGAAGTCATCTGCTGTAATGATCGCCAAATCGTAGTGTGCTTCAAAGAAGGCCAGCACTGATGTGGCACAAAGCTGTCCTGGGGACAGTTGCTCTTAATGTTCACAAATAATTTACCAAGTGATGAGGCTCTCTTGTTCTATGTAAGCGAAAATTTCGCGAGTGGTTAAAGAGCCCGACGACCATATGCAACTTACAAGAGGACTTGCTTGCGCTCGCACACTAGCCGGAGGCATGATAGTTATCCGCGAATGGTCAGAAATGCGCCCATATGCAGATCAACTCTCAGAGAATTCCGAGCGAGTAAGTTTACTTCTTTCGGGGTTCTGCGCTTCGATTAGCCAACTACGAACGTGATCTGGGGGTACTGGTTGCTCCATCGTTGAAGACAGGTGCACAGGCTACCACAGTCTGTATCTCCGTTTGGTGAATTCTCGGTGCTATTGGTTATTCGCTACGTCTACCGCAATAAGATATCTTCAGGATGTCGAAAATCACTCACGTACGCCCATGGCTGAATTCCGGAAGGGTTGCTACTCTTGCTATATACGGCCGTTAGTGGAGGGTAACTCGCTGTCTTAGGGACCGTTACCATATCTGATCTGTTTGAGAACTCTAAGTTTTAAAGTTATAGTTGTTAGCCCCCTTCCCAGCCTATTACACCGAGCCCTGGCAGCTATGGAGCATGCTCCTTCCACTGCATTCATGCGAACTTAACCTAACTGAATTTAATGCTTCTAGCGACCCAGTAACTCACCCCAAACCTCTGAGTTACCGATGAAATTCTCTAGTCATCGGGGCCCAAATATCGTAAACCTTCGGACATGTCCGCAACGCTCATGCTTCTGAGCCGAGTAGCAAGACCGATTTTAGCATTGCTATGTACACTCAACCTTAGACCAATAACCGAATTTCACACTGACGCCACAGGTGTCAATCGGCCATTCTGTACACGCGTCGATATTTCATCCGATGTACAATTAACTGGTAAGAAATCAATAAATAAACCTACTGATTTCACTCAACTGTTCGGCTTAGAGCCAATACAGTTGCGTAGAGAAATTTTACGCTTTGGAGATCAAAAACGCACCTCAAATATATCTACACAGTCGGTGTGGTTCCTTCTTTGGCCACATATCAATGTTCCTACTACGCCATGAGGACAGACTGACTACCATAGCCATCTTAATTATAAATTTTTAAAGAACTTAGATGAAACTGTGGTGTAAACACAAACCTAGTTTTAGGTGGAATGGAGAAGTGGATTATTCTGGCATATCCCTCAGTGAGATGTAGGACCACAGGACTGTACGGTCGACTGAGTCGAATGCTACAGAGAAATGCATCCAATGAAAAATCGACTGATTCATACGCTGGCTTGATTTTCGTAGTCTGCGGGATATAAGACCAGGAGCGATTTGAATGTAATACTAACCGAGCTAATTTTTTCGTGTGTTGTGCCGGTGGATCTATCACCGTTATTTTAAGTCGGGGTAATCTCCGGCCCAAATAAGCCCTTCGAAATCTGTCCTTATGTTCAGAAAGACCAGATAGTTCTGTTAATCCGATGCTAATATTTCACCAACATCTTTCAAGAAGATCGGGTAAAACTAACTTTATTTAACAGCTTTATGCTTTGTTAAAAGTTTATGTCACCTGACCTAGCGTGGTTCTATGGCACTTCAGGTTTCAGGGTCAAGGAGGTCGGTCTCTCTCCTCCCCATGTATTGGACCCTAGTGGCTGAGACATGTTCCCTCCACTGCATCCATGCTTCAAGCATCTCGTAAAAAATATCCCTGATAGCCTGAATTTCTGATGGAGGGTTGGCATTCACGTGCAGCAACTGACCTACATGTGTAATCGAAACGTTCAATATGGGGAAGAATCAACTACAAATAGACAAAAATAGAATACGATTGAATCTATGCAGAGCTGGAATCCGCAGTTCCCGATTTACAGTGGTCTTCACGTGAATATACACACCCCACGGTCAATAAATGCCAGAAGAGCGTTTAATTAGTAGGCAAATAGTGATTATTTAAAGTAAAAACTTCCAGTTTTGTTTAAGGGAACATCGTTACTTTAAGATCATAGCAAAATATTGCTGGATCAATCATCCGAATAGGTCAAAGCAGAAGAAGGAATTGTCCGATATGTATTGTACCTATCAAGTGATAATCTCTAATACCACACAAGTCAGGATAATATGAGTTGAGTTTTCAATCTGATTGTTGAGTAACGACAAAACGCATGCTTCGTCACGTTCTGCTAAATGATAGGCAAACGCACCAGTGTATGTGGGCCTCCAGACGCATCTTGCATGGCATTGACGACAAATTATCACAACCCACAGCTCGACTGTGGGCGTTATCTCCACTGTCTGATCAAATCAAATCCAAATGTCAAAAATACGTCACTATTTTCAAACAATCAAAGGAGCGGACGCTGTGGGGTACTGGGTAAATTTGGGAAATGAGTAAACAGATGCTCAGATCAGCACCGCGATCACATGGACACATCGCAAGCGACGAGCTAGATAAACTACGAAACAATCGAGTAAGTATGACGGAACACGCAACATCAACACACCAGTCCCTAATAAACACCAACGAAACAGTGCACAGTTGAGAGCCTAGACATTTTAATTGCTCGTCCGCAGTTTGCGTCCCGATTTGGTCGTGATGAATATGCACTGCCGATGGTTGTTAACAAGGATGAGATAACTGTACAAAGAGTGCTTTCATAGTACCCAACAGCAAACAGGGCACTAATCTTGAATATGTAGTGACTGAAAATCACGCTAATTCTCCTACTACAGGTGGTTGATTAAACGACAAGCACGGGGAACTGAAGCTTACTTCATACTTGCTAAGCAGCTCTGATTCGCACACAAATTTGGCCGCATCCGACTGAGGTCGACTGATACACACAAGTCCATAATCTCGGACAATCGCCTCGATCTAGAGGATTAAATGGGAAGAGTTAATAAGCACAATAACAGTTTGCAAGACTTCGAAATCATATAAGTTGCGACTTAGAGTAGGCCCTATCAGATTTAACGATGTACTTATTAAATAAACATCCGTGGAACAGAAATGAGTAACTTGTCCTAACTACATGCAACGCACTGGGATATAAGATTAGTATAAAGGTCAATGAGGGAACTGTGTAAGCAACATTTCATGTATATATACATATAAATATGCGTATGTATGCATATATGTGCATACGTAGGCATGCACGTATGCACGTGTATGTGTGAACGTAAACGGCGGTGATGGCCGGGTGATTGATAGTGAGCTGATTAGATCTTAGGATCAACTCCACCCATCCTCAGTCGATTCCCCATTCGCAGCCTTTGCAGATTATACACGTGTCCTATAATAAATAAAAAAAGATGTAAACAGACGAAAAATAACATTATCTTGCGGCCGTGCCGATTAGAGTGGGAGAGAAGCGGCCATTGCACCGTGCATTATCATCGCATTCGCAATCCCGTACTGACCGTGATCATGATGTTTCTGGTTCGGTTATTGGAGCATATTCTCCGCCACACCCAGGGTTTGAACCCGAGCTTCCAAAACTGGAAAGCGCGTGTATCACCAGTGAAAAGTAAAAATTGAGACAATCTAGCCGAACTCTGGTGGAACAACCCATAGCAAGTTTGGAGACTATCTGGTTTTATTTCACGAGAGGTATCACTCTGAGTCATATGCAAACAAAGCTGAAGGTCCAATGAAACAAATCATTTTGATTACAGAGTCATTCAGGCCTCTGATTAACAAATCTGAGGGTAGGCTTCAATCGGTTCCCCCACATGAGGTATTACGAGCGGTGTCAACATCACAAGAATTGAACAGCGATCCACATGGGATTCAGGGTAGCCCCAAGCAAAAAACGGTGGATCGATGTCATCGATTACTGAGCAAAAAAAGGCAACCACTAAACAGCCTGTCCGCTGCTGCAACAAAACTGGAGGAAAACAGCCAGTAGTTGCAACGAAAATGAACCGGATCAGTCAGTCACTGTTAAAATTGAACTACAGTGAGTCGGGTAGTCGAGAGTAGCTGCATTGATCAGTATCGTGTAAGTTTACAGTTCAACCAATAGGCATCTTATTCAGTCACTCTTTTGAACTAAACTGTTGACTAAAAAAAGTCTTGTTTGGGATCAACTAGAATGAGACCAATTTTATTAAAGGATTTTTGTGGGTAGATGGCAGCGAAAAATATCTTCAAGAAGATAAATGAATAGTTACTCACATCTTCCTCAGCCCACAGATTGGGGATAGCAAACGATTCCAACAGATCGGCACCACAAACTAGCTTAACCTTGGGCCTGGGATAGAGAGTTAGCGAAACGTCCGGCTCTAGCGAAGCGTGCGAATCCAAAGAATTACACGATGTGGTTGACGCTGTGGGAAGAATTCGTAACCCACTAACCGGAGGATTTATTTGCGAAGATCCATGGCAAGGAAATCCAATACTTGTCAAACATTCACTAAGCCAAGATTCTGTCAGCATACCCGGTTTGTCTTTGTCACAGGTAAAGTCAGATCCTGTCAGCAACGAATGAAACAAGATGGTGAAGGGTTAATAGCAATGAAAGACCACTAGAGAAATTTTGATTGTTTTAGGCATCAGAATTCGAACAAATCGACAGTGCGAAATGGGAAATCCGCTCAGGTGCTATGCGTCCATTAATCAGTATTGCGAGCCGGAACCTAACCGGTGAATTTCTTTCACCATACTACTATGACTACCGTTCAGGAATAAGAATCAAGTAAACAGACCTTCAGTGTTTCGTAAACCACTACTGCAAAGAAAACAACAAACCCGGTTCCTCACACCACCAAAAACCCTTTAGAAAGTGACGGACGAAGTTGATCCGATGGATAAAACCAAGTCGACTGCTGTTTTATTACATTGGTGGTTGCGCCACACTGAGTGTTCACTTAAGTAATCCGTGTCCGAAAGCCCCGTTCACGGTAGATCAATAGTAGAGCATCTTTTCGATGAGCGGAAGGTCACAGGCTTAGTTCTAGCTCGTAGGGTCTACAGTCAGATGCATCGTATGTAACTGGATTTTCCGTTCTGTATAGCATTTAGCCAGTCACGCAATCTGACATTTCCTAAGAAATTGGCAATATTTAAGATTGTATTACAGTGGTCCACAAATTTGTAGACACATTCGATACTAACTGCCTTAACATTTTACAAGTAGGTGAATTGCTTGATCTCTTTTTCGTATGTTCCTGATGGTTACGCCTGGCGTTTAGGTTGGAAAGGGTCCGTCATGAACCAAAGTCGTATCGTCAGTGCCATTTAGTTACTTGCATGCTTAGTGACAAGTTTTTAACCGACTTCTTAGATTGCTTAGCGAGAAAACTATAGGTGCTAAGTTTCATAGCTGAGGAAGCCCGGCACTACCGAAAGCCTTGATATTGAATGACTAGACACGAATTGAAGCCTGTTTCGGTTTTCCGTCACTATAGGTTTCGCGGGTCGTCGTTTCTAGTGCTGTTCAACCCGGGAAATTGGGAAAAGCAGAATGCGACAGAGCCACCCGGGACGTTTCCGGTTTTCGGATAGGAGAATGCTCGTCCAAACTGGTGACTGATCGTGAATCCGGAAGTAAACGATCGTGAATTAGTAGCGATAGTGCCGAGGACGTGGCGCGGTTCCGCTTCGTAAGCATTTTCCCCTAGAAAATTACTTCAGAATTCGATGTTGAAAATGTGAAATGGTGAGTGTAATTTGCCAACAAAATAAGCCCATAGTCCATTGTCGCGTTCCACTGACTAGGCAAGGCTTATCAGAAAAGGCGAATCAATCACTTGACTGGCCCTGCCTCACCTGGTTGATAAATGTTGTCTTGAAAGGTCACAGTTGGCTGAGTATGTACGCTTTCTCACCCTTTGAATATTCGCGCTCTTTGTACACCTGTTTGGCAAGAACGGAAGAAATGACACGGCAGTGGAGCTGTCAAATGACGCAAGGCTAGATTAAGCTTTGGTTTCGGCTGGTGCTTGTAGCCTTCTTGGTTGGGCCCCAGCGGATAAGAGTTGCCGTTGGTAAGAAGCCCGGAAAGAGGTAGGTCAGACCCGAAGTTAGCTAGGCAAATTTTGTACGGATTGCATGTTGAGCTTCAGTTCACCGTAAACATATAAAACGGACAAAAAAAACAAAACCCGCACGACAAAAACGTGAAGAATTTCGCCTTACTTTAACAGCTTATCTCACTCGATTCTTCTGTTCTGTCTTTTGTACTTTACTGCGGTGGAACCATGCTTGTATATATATATATATATATATATATATATATAGCCCATTTCTAATCGCTTCCATCAGATTTTCGAAAGAATGAAACAGGCTCAGTATCAAAATTATGAAAAAACCAGTCCTTGTATTTCATTGGTTAAACAATACACTAATTATGGATGGCGACAAAACAGCTCGACCGATTTCGTTGGACTTATTATGGATAAGAAATATGTACAGCATAACCCAAAATCTAGTGCGTTTCAGTCGGCGGGCATCTGCATGTCTTGCTACTTCCGTAAAGCCACAGATCAACTGCCTTGGTGATCGGACATTGAACCTGGGCACAGGAAACGAGCGGTTCAATTCGGATAGTTTCGGATGCGATGGTCAGACTGGACAATCTGGAATCATGGCATTATTGATTTTGCCAAGCAAGAGCTCGGTATAGTGTTATTGCCGAAACTCATGCAACAGGCTTCATACAAACACTTTCCGCGTCAATGGACAACAGTATAAAGAAACAAACACTCAAATGTGTATTCATTTTATTTAGCGAGAACTGACGAATCGTTTCAGCGAGAAACTGGAAGCTTTGGTGTTATCTAGCGAGAAAGCGAACAACGGAGGATAGTTTCATCGGCAGAGGAATGGATTGGGCTGGAAGGATTGGACAGATCATCAAGATGAGCAGAATTGCTGAAAGCTGAGAGCGCAAATATTTACACGAAATGATTGAGACAAAGTCCCATTAAATCGGACAAAGGTGGTGCGCTTAGTGAGAGAACTTGATATCCACGATGCGAGAGATATGGAGAACTTGAAGGTGCGCAGTCCTGCCGAGCGTGGTCGAATGCTTAAAAGAGGCTGAATGGAACTATGCGTCCCTGCGTGTTTGGCGATTGGGCCAACCGGGGATGTGAGCCGAGAGCCAGCAGATTGCCGACTGAACGATAAAGTCGGAAACATATTACCGCTAGCTTGGTAATCATTCGTGTCCAAGAAGCGAACGCAATCGGTCGGAGACGACGGTTTCAAGTACGTTCGGAATAGCTCAACGAAAGACTAAAACAACTAAGCAAAAAACTAGACTTCTTAATGAACTTGAGGTGTCTATGAAAAAACGTCCACCAAGCAGGTCCATAATTGTTAACGTAACCGGTCGTCAATCCTTTCACCGTCGGTGGCTAACGAACGATATTTTATGAGACACTGGAGTTCCAGACTTAGTTGAGGTTTGTTGAATAATGATAATCCATAGTAAAGCAGATAACAATGCAGAAGCAGATGCATAATTTTGAAAACAAACAAACGGAAAAACAAACCAACTAAAACAACAAACCTTCAAATTCACCCCGATTTGTCGTCTCAGATGTCTGGTTTGATTTTGCTCTCTGATCGTAAACAGCATCCAGGACGGATTGAAGTTGATCCATTACCGCCCGAGTTCTAGTCCAATTTGTTTGTTGTGATTCCCACGGATTTACTCGCAACCAATCGGATGCGGTCGCACAAGCCGTGCGAACTAATTCGACACGAACACTTGCTGGAGCCAAACCTGCTTTGCTGTACGCGTCAGAGACGGGACTGAATACACCTCCGATAACAACCTGGCGACGAGGAATCACATCGTCCGCATCACACTTGGAACAAACGTTTTCACTAGGATCGGTCGACTGGTTATTGACATCTGCCGACAAATCTCTTGGCGATGAATTCCATTGTGCTTTGGAAATACTCCAAGTTCGATCTAATTTATCCCGGGCCAATTCTATTACGTAATAAACCAAAGATTATCCAAACTATGAGTAATTAGTACCACAAAAAGAGTACATTCACTGATGCATGAGTGTCATATCAATACATGCGAAAATGATCCAGAGACGTGCTCTCTGTGGAAGTGAGTGGAATGATCGAGAATCTACTCAGTTCCATGAAGACAAGAAGGAAATTTGATACGGATCGACCTGCTTCTTGACGTGCTATGTGGCCCAACGTTATCTCAAGCCGAAGACCCAATCATGCCTGGAAGGTCAATCACGAGAAGCCAGCGAAGTATCCTCCTGGTCCACAAGTTTCCAGAGGGTTTTCAGCTAGCAGCTCGATCAGTAAAATCGAATGTGAGAATAAATGATCTAAGCAGATGGGCTTCCGTCCAGCCACTTATCGCTATCCTACAGACAGGTCTTTGTTAGAACTAAAGTCTTTGGTTGATGATCCTTAGAAATTAGACGCATATTCCAATTGACTACACGAAGTAAACAAATTCGATATTGTATCGATCATCGCGCAGGATAATCAGGACTGTGCTCTTCATTGCTTTGACAGTGACAAGAATACTTTTGTTCAGAGCTCCTGTGATGGGTCCGACGATAGAGTCAAAGGCTTCGGTTAGAGTACCCAAAGAAAAACCCGTTCTATAATGTGGATAGCCATGAATCCTCGCCCGCTCAAACACCTCCAGCGATGAACTGGTTCAAATACAACGGCCCGATGCTTTAGGAACTAAATGAACCGAAACAATCATATTGTAACAATTTGACTTCTCATGGTTTTTTTCTGCTGGGAGTCGATACTGACCAACTTGCGTTTCAGATCGCGATTAATTGATGAGGGTCTCATACTTTACATACATTGTATCCTTCCAATAGTCGCTCTACCGGGAACGCCAACACAACCTGGTCAAAAGCCCATGGAAGTGACTAAAACTTTTCACCACAAGACAAGAGTATTCAATCAACAATGCCTTGCAATTCCTGGAAAATCTTCACAGGAGAAACATTGAAGAGGATAGAATTATGATCTCTAACGTCGTCTCTTTTCAGATTAATAGCCCTAGATTTGGCAAGGCATACACTACAAGAACTCTTAAGGAAACATCAATGTGACAAACAACTGAAATCGAGCAGTGTATGCGAATTAGTAAAGTTGTGCCTGCGAACATGCTTCGGGGGTGCGTTCTACGAGCAAGTGAAGGGAACCCCGGTGGGCTCACAAACATGTGGCTTCGTTGCAAAAGCGGTGATGCAGAAGCTGGAGAGAACCATCTTGCCGGAAATCAAACCAAAACTGTGGTTGCGCTTTGTTGACGACACGTTCGTAATCATTAAACGATCTGAACTAAAACGAACTTTCACTGCCATCAACGGACTGTGCACAGAAATCAAGTTCGCCATGGAAGCATGACAACAGTCGACCGTTTCTAGACGTGTTCGTTACATGAACCAATACAGGCATGTTGGTGGCATCCGTACACCGCAAAAACACACAGAGAGATCAAATTTTACAATTTCAAAGCAACCACCCAAGAGAAGCTGCATCAAGACACTTTTCAAAAGAGCACAATCCCAATGCAGCATCGCGCAGGGAAGAAAATAAGAAAAACATCTGTCTCAGATGTTTCTGCGCAACGGTTGCACACGAATCTTCATCAGACGAGGAACCAATAAAAAACTACCGATAGACGATCGACCAAATACGAAACATACATCAAACATCTCTGGAATGGCAACGAGAAATCTCAAGCCCTAAGGAATTGAGGTGGCTTACAGGCCGACAAGAACCCTAAGAAAGATTCTATCGAAGATCAAAGAACTGACAGTTGACAAAAATCGAAGAAACTTCGTCTATCAAACTGACTGTAAAGGCTGCGAATACTAGTAAACGGGACAAACTGGAGAGAAACTCGTGATACAGTCCATAAGCACCAAATGGCAACGAAAAGACAAGGTCCACTACCTCAAATTACAATTCACGAAGACCGGGGAGGTCAAAAATTCAACTTCGAAGACGGAAAGATCGTCGCCCAGAATATAACAAAGCATTCGAGGGAATTTCTCGAAGCTTGGCACTCTCCGGAAAGATCGATAAGCGAATATGTCGATCTAGACCACGTATGTCTATCGATCCGACCAAAGGACCAATCGGCACAAGCCACGTCAACAGAAGACAAAGATGAAGAAACCAACCGGCCGGCACATCTACCCTACCCCATTCATCCGGAGCAACCAATCAACACCGACTAAAGACTATGAGTAACCCTTTAAGTGGACGACGACGACCAGAAGTTGCCCACAATATTACAGGGCTGGTGATGAAACTTTTGCAATCAAACTGCCCGGCTCAGCGAACAAATCAATACCACCACCAAATATATGTGTGTATATATGACGTCAACGCAACAGAGAATGGACACATGAGGGGAGAACGGTAACAACAAGATGATACGTTTTGTTTCTTTGTTTTCATTATACACATCTTGTGGTTCTTTTGGCCCGTTTTCAATGTTTTAACGGGCATGAGTTCTACGTACAAGCCGTATAGCATTCACCCCTCTTTGGTTTTGCGTCATATTTGTTAGAGCCTCCAACCAACAACAATCCTTATCTCTTAAAGCCCAACCAGGAAAGCGAGAGGCACCCACCGACACCAAAGCTAACTTTTTTATACCTCTACGCCAAGTCACAGCTTTCTTCCAGCCTTACCAGCAAGTCCAAAAAGGATACGAAACGGCAACCGGTAAGGCTCAGTGAAACCCGATCGTACGGCAAAGAATGATGAAAACGCCCGTTCACACAAAAATCCATACATGCGTCTAGTTGATACAACGGCAAAATTTGCCTTTTCCCGCTAGCTGTGAACGTGACCATCAGAGAGGCAACCATGAGCGTTAGTATGTAAAGGATACGTTATATCAAATCCACCGTTTTTCTGAACTTCCTCTGGATCCTAGTGACTTCAAGTAATGATTTTCATATGCTCATAAGTCAACCGATTACTATGTCGAACAAATACGTAAACTTCAAACACGGCCAAACCAGAACGACTGGTCCTAGATGTTGCGTCTGAGTGGTGAGCAACACTATAGATCTCATTCCCGCTGGTTGGTTAGAAGAACGACGTGATTGTGAAACACTAGTGCAGGGATAGGCCAAAGTTCTGCCAAAAATGTCCAGGTCAATGCAGATCATCCAAGCCGCGGTTACCGGGGAGAAAGTGGACTCAGAAGAAACCCACCGAAACAAACCAGTAGAAGACTCGGCAACCAAATTTCCGGAAAGACGAGCAGCAAACTAAGGGTCTGAAACACCCATCGCCGACCACATTGGAACATTCGTAGCCAAAGGTCGGTATTGCTTGCAAAGATAACACAACATAATACAATATAATAAGGCAAAATGCACGACGATCACGGGGCCGGAAGAGGTTTGGAACAAAATCGAATGAAGCTGAGTTCATAAGGAAATTATTCATTCTGAAGTACCAATCCTCACATGCATACTGAAAATCATGAACACCGAACCGTTATTCCATCTCAATAGCGAATCCGAAACGGAGGATTGCGGATCGAAAATACCATATTCGTTAGATCATGTGGACTGGTTGTTGACAGCTTACTGTATATCAAAATTGCATGAATCAGCATCCTTATTTTTCGTTAACTTTGACGTGGTCATGAACCGATGCGCACCAAATGGTTAACTCCCCAGGAATAGCCTAGTAGCTAAGGCGTTCGACTCAAAATCGTTCGTCCCGGGTTCGCGTCCCAGCTCGAGCGCAGTGGATATGCACCGGTGATGGTTCTTAACAAGGATGAAACAGCTAAACAGTACTTCCATGGTTTCTTAATGGGGAGTTTAGCGATTAGATCACGTCGTGAACTATTTAATGGAGTAGCACCTATGCAAGGAGCGGTGTATCAATTAGGCGGTATATGGCTCTGCTGTCACCCGGCTTACTACCACGCCCGACCTATTGAGGCAAACATACTTTCTGGTTGTGAATGATATAATGTTGATAACACAGCGTTGTTGGTGGATGTAATGTGCCAACATTTCGACTACCGTCGATGCACTCCTTACGCCATTTGGTCCTGACATTTGCAAACATTTTTTCCTTCAAAGATCTCTTTTTCATGCAAGTTCGTGGTTGTCTTTTGAATCTCCAAATAATAATTCCAGCCTTTTATAGATACATTCAATCTAATCTTTGATAATTGTAATCCCTTAGAAACACTTTCTCTGTAACGGCCGTATTGCTTCATCCACACTGAAGGCTTAGGGAGACGGAAGGAACAATTCTATGAATTACGAAACTCCCAGAAAGTCAGATTTCTCTCATCCTTAATACCAAAGAACTTAAAACGAATCGAGTCGTCGTATGCAACCCAAATCCTGACCAACTGACGCCTCTGGCAAAGAATTCGGCTTTCGTGTGGAAAGAAAATGAAACTAATAAGCCGTACCATGACCCACGACCTCCTTCAGTTTGTCCACAAACCAAACAGGTTCACATTGTGGTGCTTTCGCTTCCCTGATTCATAAAATCAAATCCTTGGGTGCATCCCGCAAATCTGTCCGATGAGCCTTCTCAGGTCTTTCCTGTGCATTCGACTCTGTTCTATGGTCTTTACTTCCTCGCAAACTTGAAGAATTTGGCTATCCCAATCACCTCTTAACTTGGCTATCAGATAACTTCATCAACAGAACTCGGTGGACAAGACTGGGGCGGCAAAATCCCACCCCGTGGGTAAATAATTCTAGAGCCTTTCAAGGAGCTATCCTTTCTCCTTGCTTGTTTTCAGTATAAATCAGCGACCAGCATACTAGTTCCCTTGGATGACGTTGCTCTCTGTCAGTTCGTATCTGGAACTGAAGATTTTCTGAACTTTTCCCACAAACTGTCTCTCATTCATGATTTTTTTCTTTTCGCTTTGGCTTAAATCTCAATTCGTCAAAAGGTGTCGAATTTCTGTTTACTTTTTCTCGGTCTGTTTACCCGGCTGACCCTTCTTGCACCAACACAGAACCACTCACAAATTTCTACGCTACAGTTCAACCGATTCGGATGATTTCCGCAAACTCTTAGCTCCGTAGCTTTGGGACGGCTGTTGTTTTATTTCAGACGCTCCTGCATTTGTTTCCAAGTTCACCGACATCGTTCTTCCAGGCATAAATCTTTTTATTTCACACTTCCAAACTACACAAACCCGAAACCCCCCGAGTGGTTTAATCGCACACACGATTTTGTTGTAAGCTTGAGATGCTCAACATTTCACCTCTGGCGCCGCACACTCACTCCCGCCTCCTACCACCGCTTCGTGCAGGCTAGGAACAAGTGTTCTGCAATCACAAAGAGAGCCAAAGAGCATTTCGTCCACTGCAAAGCAGAACACCTACTCGAATCCGACACCAATAGCCGGACTTCTTGTCCCGCAATTTCTGCCCTTCCAGTGACCCTCTCCATGTAATTCCTCTGGTGATTTTGTTTGTGAACCACACGAGAAAGCTGAAGTGTTTACTTTTCGTTTTGCCTCCAATTCCACTCTACCTAATTTTCCAATCTCATCGGCTTGTTCTCTCGTTGTCCCTTTTTTCTATCTCTAGGAAGACCTGCCAAGCAATGCGTCCTCTGAACATTCCCAAACCAGACGGTACTCCAACCACTAGCCTTAAAATGTCTGCCCCTGAGTTGGCTCTTTTAGGCCGCATGAATGGATGATAGGTCCATTTAAGAATCACACGGTGATTCGTGGGAGGATTTTCGTCGGTCAGACAAGATTAACCTTCAGAAAGGGGACACAAGGCCCGTAAGCATTGGTTTTTCTTTTCAGTAGTGTATTGAAACTATCACCTCCGATCAAATGATCGCGTTTTCCGAGCGCGAATGACTAGTGAGAGGCCACCAATATGGTTTTCTATCTCACAGTTCAACGAGCAGTCCACTGGCTCTCGTCTCACCCTCCTGGTTAGCTTCAGTCGGCAACCACGGGGAAACATCTGGTCTCACTCAACATTTCTAAAGCTCCCGACCAAGTTTGACAGGAAGATCTTCTGGTGAACCTGACCATGTTCGGGTTCTGCTCAACTCTCGAGTCAATGATATCAAGTGTCCTCAGTACTCGAACCGTCTCCTTCTGAGTTCATGAGGTCCCGTTCCAGCCATTTCCCGTAAATGCTGACGTTCCTCAAGTTTCAGCAATTGTGCCCAGGCTTTTTCTCTTATTCGCTGATGATTATCTGCCCATTACCTCCAACTCAATCCATTCTTTTGCCGACGATGCTACTCTTCATTGCCCTCTCCCTTACTTCACTCCTCGCCAGCGCAAACACCAACATCGATCAGGACTCCGATCAGGAACATATCTCTTCCTGGGGCTCCAATAACCATGCCACATTCAACGCTTTCAAAGCCTATCTTCTTTCAGTTGCATGAAACGTCGTTCTCTCTCTCCACATTTGCCCTTCCACTTGTCTATTTTGAGTTTCACAGACTGTTTCTCTGATTGGCTCATTCCTTAGTTCTTCATTTTTCTAGTCACTCTTCATATCTGAGCTCGCTTCTCACGTTGTGCGCAGAATTGGATTTTTGTTCCGCGCCAGGCGCTTATTTGTCCCAGCTATTCTACGGTACATAGCTCAAACCCACCTCGCATTTGAATACTGCAGTCACATGCGGGACAGGCTTTGTCTACTTCGGTTTCCCTTCTTGATCGCGTCCAAAGAAAGGCCATCTGGCTGATCGACGATCCTTCAATAACATCTACTTTGCAGTCATTGGCCCATCGTCGGGCAGCTGTTTCGCTGTCCTTTTTCTCCCGTTATTACTTTGACTTTTGCCTCAGCAGTTTTTCTTCCTGTTACTTCCACTTGCTCTTTTCGCACACAGGTAACTGGTCATCCTTATCGGGTTTCTGTTGCTTGGTGTCGCTTTCTTTATTTCAATCCTCTTTTCCCCCGGGA
Organism: Fasciolopsis buskii; assembly: GCA_008360955.1. Classification (NCBI taxonomy): domain Eukaryota; kingdom Metazoa; phylum Platyhelminthes; class Trematoda; order Plagiorchiida; family Fasciolidae; genus Fasciolopsis; species Fasciolopsis buskii. The sequence goes on from LUCM01006803.1 coordinate 288,798, forward strand.
CTTGTAAACTGTGGGACACTTCCACTTTATGTATTCCTACTCACTTATAGCCTTTCCCTGTTCAAAACCAGGGTCAAGGAACTGGTTCTTACGTGGACGTCTCCCTCATATCCCCCACAATGGGGTTTATCCCTTATACTGCATTTCGCTTTGTGTAACAGAAAATTTCACAAAACTTGGCTACCTTGGTTTGGGTATTTATCGCTCCCTCCAAAAAATATGTAAGCGACGTTCGAGAAGCCGTTGAGAATTATCCCCGATAAACAAGGCACTCAACTCCGTTTTTTTGCACTTTTAGAACACCCAGTGGGGACAGGTGGACACACGTACTGATGATAATTCCTGCATCGTGCTTGAATGGCCTTCGTTTATTTGATTATTAGGGTAATACGACGAATCATTTCTTAGTAAAGAACATCTAACTGCCACCAGTAAATATCAACAAAACTTTTCAACCCCCACATCCCTAACATATGGCAATACCAAATCGTGTGGTATTACGGCCATCGCGCCTTGAGATGCCGCAACTTTTTCTCGAAAGCGGCCATCCGGTCATAACCTTGGTAATCAGCATGAAGAGCACAAAACAAAATTGTTTCCATGTTGATTTCAACAATGCGCCGAGGCGGATGAGTGCGTAGTATAAGCCAGGTCCTGGATGTCGCATGAGTGATATTTCATTCTCAGCAGTCTTGGATAGATGCCAACTGTTTTTCACTTTGACTGTCATGTGCTAATGGGAAATAGGGGCTGAAATGGTGAAACAACAATGTCCACACTTATACGCTCTGCATCACGTTGACGTTTCAAATGAAATCTTAAACAAAACCATGTTCATACCGTACAGTGAATTAAAGATGAAAAGAAACTTCGGTACAGAACAAAAAACCAGCCTGAAACTAAAATTCGTGTAACATATTAACGAAAAGCTATTCACTGCATACAGAAAATTCCGGTTAAACTGTACAGATCTCAAAAACTATTATAAGCGCGAATCGAGAAAAAACAACAGACTATGTCACAAAGGATAAAACAAGGGAAGTTTACCATCGAATAGAAGTGTTCAGTCAACGCACATCAACATCATCATCATTCACGATTAAACAAGAAGCCAAGCCTCACTGACCGTTGCCTTTGACCAGAGTTACACGTTTCTATGGAAAGAGTGAATATTCAAGAAGAACAGGGAGTGGACCTACACAGGCAGGAAAAGATAAGCTGCTGCTGCAGCCAACACACGGAACACAGTCTAACCGTATAATGCATGTGTTTTCAATCATTCTGATTCGACAGAAAATAACAACACGATCGCCACTGTTCACGGTTCACTGCCATATCCTTCAGCGTCTCCAGCCAGCTAGTTGACGGGTCTTTCGGATTCCAACCACGAAGACGTGAGACACCTATTTTACCTAACTCCGCTGTACATTTTCTCATCCCACGTTGGCACATCATCTGTTGCCCTGCATATGCCTTC